>JAECUM010092970.1:0-133847 GCA_016617855.1 Megalonaias nervosa | reverse complement strand
AAAAGAGAAGAGAGAGAGAGAGAGAGAGAGAGAGAGAGAGATGAATAAAAGAGAAACGATTTACAGATAGATAGAGTGTGCGATTTAGTTTTTAACGTAGCTTTAGTCATATCGCTACGATGTCTGCAGTGTGACAGTTTATAGATGTTTAGCACTGGGACATCATGTCCCGCCCAGTCACATTATCCTGACACCGGTTCCACCAGTCCTAACACTAACTTCTTAATGTTGAGCACCAAGCGAGCTGATAGTAGCATTTTTTTGGTATTAATCTTTGGTGTGACTCGGCCGGGGTTCAAAACCGCGACCTCCGGCTTCTGAGGCGGACGCTCTAACCACTCAGGCCACGGAGCGGATAGATAGATAGATAGATGTTATCTCCAGTTCATAAAATGAATGGATGGATTGATCATAGTCATACAAAGGTTGGGCAGACAAACAGATATGTTTGGTTTTGTTTTACTGCAGATCAACACAAATAGATTATTTTATGATGAGTTAATTGGAGCTTGCAAGACTTTGTACTCCCATTGTTAGGCTAAAAATAAGACATTTACCTGTGGCATGTACATGATAAATATCTTCAAATTTTGTCAGGGTACGTAATTAGAAAATTTATAAATGAGATAAGAATCTGTAGATTGGTCATATGTAAATAAATAATAAGAATATATTTTATTTATTCACATTTTACTGGGGGGGGGGGGGCATATTCCATACATTTCATGGGCAATAACACTCTTTCTTTGCAGCCATACAACAATTTTTTTTTTTTAAATTAGACCTTTTCGCCTGTTTATTTACAAATCCTCAAAGATTCAAAAAGAGAAAAAAAAAAAATATTTCCTTTTATGTAGAAAGAGCGAAGTTACAGTTCAAGGTCATGGTTTATGGGATTGATAATATGTAACGTACACTATCCAGATAATCACTTTTTTGTTGTCAGAAAACTTATCCTCAGATTTTTGCAGATTTATTGAGACAGTCGAATTGTTTACAAATTGGATTCACCTTAATACCATCATAGTAGTATTATACATGGAAAACAAATGAGGAAAGCGCCAATATTTGATAATAATTTGCATCAGTAACCTTTTTGAACATTTCTACATCTGATGCGTTAAACTGTATCTGTTTTCATGTGTAACAGGAAATCATTTTTTATTTTTTTTTTTTTTATTTGGTTAGCACATTTCTTTCGCGGATTGATACAGTGACAATTCTTGGGGTTGGGTGGCATTATAGACAAAACTTAGTCATATCATTCAACAGTTTATAATTTCTAACATTGTCAACTTATTGTCTTTTCAAACCAAACTGAAGCTCTCCATATAAACAAGCAGACAATCTGCTCACTGTCCTTTTTAGCTTTTACAGCAGTTCATTTCAGTACATGGCGTCGTCTGCGTCTAGTATTTGCAATGTTTACTGTTTATACTTTTTTAAAAATTGAATAAATAAAGAGGAGGAATTCTTATATACATGTGTTCAAAGAGCTTAACTCCAAAATTTACGGAACTATTGAGATTATCAAAGACGGTGAACGACGTCATTTTTGTTCCTCGGAAACATAAACTAACTCCCCCATGCATATATGGCAATAGTATACTAAAGAGACTCCTGAAATGCCATAAAACTGACCGTGAAATGCCATAAAACAGACCGTGTTTGGGCGACAGTCAGGTTAGAAATTATTATTTGATGAATGAAATTACTAAGTTTTGTGCATTTTCTATATTCTTGATGATTTTTGGTTTTAAAATCTATGGGGGGGGGGACAAACAAACGGGAGGGTGTGCGAATACTGTAGTATGCCTCATATTGGTTACAGCGGACGTGTAATGTTACATTTTTCAGTGAATCAAAACTTTATCTTTACCAAAACAAATGTCAAAACCTTTTTTTATGTTATAATGGAAAGATATAATTAAATTTGTTTTATAGCACTATAAAATACCATTTTAGCTGCATCATGCGATGAATCGGACGCTATGACGTCATGTACCACGCGACATGTACATATACTCTATATCTCATGACGTCGAATCAATCAATAGAATATCAGCTCTTAAATCATATCGTGTACTGCCATGGGATGGGATGGGATGTGGTTTAAGTGATATGGTGCAGGTTTACATGAACTTTAGTACAGTATTTCACTCAAGGACATGTCAGTGCAGTTATGACGAGAAGTGTGTATTGACCTATCGAGTGATCATGCTTACTTGAAAAAAAAGATCCTAAAGTTTGTTTTAAAAAAAAATTAGGAATGGGCTTATTATCATCATTTGCTTATCGTCGGATAAATAATATTGTCATGAGATAAAGTTTTCTTCGTAAGCTGAAACTAGCATAAGGCATCAGATGGCATCTAAAGGTTTCTTTAACCCTTCAAAGCTGATTTAACTGAGCATTTTTCATGTCCGCTCTTAGATACAGGGACCAAATATGTTATAGCAAGATTACTGTACAACACAATATTTTCGTTTCATTAATATTTATGGCTGCATTTTTGGTAATTCAGCATATTAGCTGCTGTAAAAGCTTGAAAGGACAGGGAGCAGTTTGTCTGCTTTTTATATGGACAGCTTCAGTTTGGTTTGAAAAGCCAATAAGTTGACAGTGTTAGAAATTATAAACTATTGAATGATATGACTTAAGTTTTGTCTGTAATGCCACCCAACCACAACGATGTTCACTGTATCAATCCGCGAAAGAAATGTGCAAACAAAATAGAAAAAAAAAATGGTTTCCCGTTACACATGAAAACAGACACAGCTTAACGCATCAGACGTAGAAGAGAAATGTTCAGAAACGTTACTGATCTAAATTATTGTAAAATATTGGCGCTTTCCTCATTTGATTTAGCTTTTGTACACTACTATGATGGTATTAAGGTGAATCTAAGTTTTAGAAGTTACTGAGCTAAATTATTGTAAAACTTGGAGAGTTTTTTTCATTCATACATTAATACGTCTTGTATCGTCTATTACAAATTACCGCAACGACATATACTTGAAATAAATCCATGCAACTCGACGTTTTCCGCCTTCAAAAAATACCTAAAAGCCACATTTTTTATAGGGTGGGGTGGCATTACAGAGAATCGGATCCGACAGCCATCATAACTTAACAGCTTTATAGTAAACGTTTTCAATAATTGTGAGTTTATCTATTTGAATTATGCGTATTTATTTTGTTAAATTTGGATTCAAGTGCTCATTATGTTACTTACGACAACTAGGAAATCTCGTTCGGTAACAAAGGCTTCAGCAAATTTTGATAATCTCTTAATTTCCGATTTCAATCAACATTCGGCCATTCGAAACTTTTCCATTGTTTTCAAACGTACTTTTGAGTGGTGAAAATGCTAAAATCGTTAATTAATGAAGTTTTAGTATATATTGAATCTGAGAGTTTTACCCTAAAAATGTCCTTTAAATGTCATTAACTTAGTGGCTTTTTTATTCACGAGAAGAAAGTTTAATGAAAAAAACTTTATCTTGAAATGGGTCAGCTACCGCGGTGTGTCCTTGGGCAAGGCACTTTACTCCAGTTGCTTCGTCACTAAATAACCTACTTGTGTTGATGTGCCATAAAACAACAAAGCAAACCAAACCATTTATCTTTATACGAGTACAATTTTCCGTGAAAGGTAGACATGGATGAATATAATCCCCTCTTCTCGTGAAGAAAGCAATATTCTTCATGAAAATAGCACGTTTTTCACGAAAAGTAACTTTATGGTATAAAAAGTACATGCTACATGACGAACTTTCTTCTCGAAACAGTGCATTTCCTCGTCAACGAAAACGTTTCACGAAAAGTTAAATTTTTCGTTAAAATGTTAAATTGTCATTTAAAAATGTGACAATCTTAAAGATGAATGGTTATTTCTTCAAAAAAGAGAACTCATCAAACCAGGTTTCTTACGAAAAATTGCATTCTTTCTGACTTGTTGAACTACGGTATACGCATTTTACGTTCCAAACATGATCTTTTCTCGTTAAGGTCTTGACAGTATTGGCAAGACAAATGTTAATTGAAAAGAAATTTTTTTGCAACTTTTCATGAAAGGTGTTGTACTATTGAAATGGACTATACAATGTACATCATGTTTACATCTTTCTCCAACTTATATACGCATGCACTGTTAAGGACCCGCTTTGTGGATTGCTTATATGAAACTCTAAGAAATAAAGTATTGGAAGGAGGACGCTTGTGTCTGTTGCAATATATATATATATATATATATATATATATATATATATATATATATATATATATATATATATATATATAATCACTTGAGATAGTTCATGACAAGAAACACAACATGGTGTCAGAAGTGGGGTTGGTGCATTAAGTTGGAGTTGCGCATAAAGTAGAAGTGTGTGCATTAGTTAAGATTTGAAACAAAAATCAGCCATGGATTTAAGCGGTATTCCGCCACCAGTCATGGACTGGGAGGCTACGAACTTTCCAGAACAGTGGTAAAAGTTTAAACTACATATCACACTCGTTTTTAATGGATCACTTAAAGGTCACTGGCCGCCTATATTGTACAAACGTCTGATATTATTTTAGTCATAAACAAAACGCATTTGTTATGTATACACACCAAAAAAATGTTTAATTAGACTTTAAAATCCGCTTTTATAAATGAAAAAATTATTCGGCAATCTCCGTAAACAATCGATAGTTTCTGCGTGCCAAAAACGGATATGACGTGCATTTATCCCTTCTATTCAACCTAGCCATTCAAGTGTTTAATTTCCCCACGTAAATGTCTATGTGATATATCTTACGATCGTGCTTTTATACAGCAAATATGGTGCACTGTGTTGCATATGGATGTAATCAAAAGAGTGATGATGGGAAAAAGGGTTCTTTCTTTTTCCGAAAGACCCTGTTTACCAGACAAAAAATGTGGATTCAAGCTGTGGATCGAATAGAGTGAGGGGATGGGAAAGTTGTATCATTTATGCCGGATTATAGTCAATTTGGCCCAAAGACATTTCAGCCAACTCGAAAGGCAATTCGGCCCAACTCGAAAGACAATTCGGCCCAATTTAACAATAGTTTGAACAAGTTCTTTTTCTTCAAACAACAAGTATATACTATGTAAGATACGTTTTAGGAATAGGTTTTAGGAAGAAAACTAAATTTAAACGAACTATCTTGGTATTCTTTCAAAGAAAATAATCATACTTCGTAACGTACATATATATGAGAGAAAACACAAACTTACATATCTTGCTCGTTCTAATTAAAATATTTATATACATTTTTTTTATGCTAAAAAATAAATGCATCTGCACAACGACATTCTCAATATAAGTCTTCCGGTCAAGTTATTAATACTGATTTATAAAACAATAACACTTAACAGATAGTATTCCATTCCATTGAAGGCACCTGCCATTCACGCATGATAAGTTACAAGGTGCATACTGACCAAGATTGTATTGTATCCAGGTTAACTATACGACGGTATCTCGCAAATAAAAATCATTATTTTAAAATACATTCACTATGAGCACAAATGATAATCTTTTCGCTAGCATGGGTTACAAAAGTATTATTAAAGCAAGTTATTGTTGTGTATACTGTTTGCCCTGGAAACATCAATTATGATTACATATGGCAGACAAATTGAAGTCCGGGTGATGAATAAACACAACTGGCAGCGAGCAATAAACTTCTTGCTTAAACTTACCGACAGGATATCAAATACAAAGGTTATTTTATTACAAAGCAAATCAACTCCGGAAACTGACTTTGGTATCTTTTAAGTGTGCCGATTGTTTTCCAATGAAGTCGGTCGTCATAAGGAAGCCACGTTTGGTTCCTTTGGATTCTTTTAAGTGTGCCGAATGGCGCTTGTACTTAATTCAGCCTTGTGCTAAAAATAAACCATGATGCCATTGCCCAGGCTGTGGCCATATTGTTTTCGGACAAAGCCGCTGGCGACGCGTAGTAACACGTATGTTGGCAGCATTTTGAAATTTATTAACAAACTACATATTCTTCTGGAAAAGTAATTATTTAATATGGTGACCACTAAGCATTGTTGCTATGGTTCCTGTATAAGATACCAGAAAGATGGTGTTTGGTTCATTGGATTTGGACACGGTTTTCCAAAGCCTGACAGGGAGAGAGAAAGGTGTATGCGATTGCGATGGGTACATCATTGCGGCCGACGTGACTTTACCATAACAAATGTGATGAAGGATACATATATATGTAGTTTGCACTAACTAAAGATATTGCCAAGCATAGGATACATGCTGAACGGTCCATTGAGAGAATTAAGAAATTTAGACTGTTACAGAAATTAATCCCATTCAGTATTCATCCTGTCTTTTCTCAATGTGTATTTATTATAGGTTGTTTAGTCAATTTTCAAAATCATCTTGTGCAGTAATTACAATCTAAGAAGTTTGTATTATTCTGAAATTCAACATACATATGCAGACAATAAAGTTATTTTGACATGTACTTCCCTGTTGTTTGTAAAATGTGTGTCATTTTAAGGCTAGCTGTCATCGTTAGAGACAGCTATTTTTGTATTAATTTTTCTATCAGTACATTCAGACAATTATACTCCCAGACAAAATGTAATTATATACTTTTTCAATTAAGAAAGTGTGTTATGCACATAGCATAAATATATGACATGAAAATAAACATACATTTTCTCTCATTTCTTTTAAACATTGTTACCAAGTTACACATGAGACTCAG
Source organism: Megalonaias nervosa (assembly GCA_016617855.1). Lineage (NCBI taxonomy): Eukaryota > Metazoa > Mollusca > Bivalvia > Unionida > Unionidae > Megalonaias > Megalonaias nervosa. Next base: position 127,100 of record JAECUM010092970.1, on the reverse strand, counting down.
AAAAAGGGTAATGAAATCACTAATGCATATTACCAAAACAACCTATATTGATATATTTCTTAATCAAATATCTTGAATATATATGCTAAGTTTGTAGAATGGTGCGTGAGCCATATTTAATTAAACCCTTTTATACCTACATGCCTTACAAAACATTTGCTAAGCAGAGATTAAATTGATGCACAAAGCAAAATAGAAATAGTAACTATCCTGCATGTACATTCATCTTTCTTTACATGCCGAAAACATCAATCACGTATAAGAACACTTCATTCAGCCAATTTAATTGGGGGCAGTTCCCTTGGAATTTTCATCTCAAAATATTCAGGGCATATGTATTGGTGATGAAATTCTATCAACTTGTGCATTATACGGTTCCAAAAAGATTCATCAAATCTGATCCTAAGAATTACACAGTCTACATCTGACCAAACCACAAAGTCACACCAGGGAACATTCATCACAGCCATCTGCAACAACAACAACAACAACAACAACAATAATAATAATAATAATAATAATAATAATAATAATAATAATTAGAAGAATAACTTTAGCAAAAATAATCATTAACACATATAACAGTAACTTTTATTACTTACATACCCATGCAATTATGACAAAATTACGGGGATTATTTTCGATAATAATAATAATAATAATAATAATAATAATAATAATAATGAGTAGAAGAATAACAATAGCAAAAAACCCATCAGAAAACAGTAACTTTTAGTACTTATATATCCGTTCAATTATGACAAAATTACCGGGATTATTTGCGATAATAATAATAATAATAATAATAATAATAATAATAATAATAATAATATCAATAATGAAAGGATAATATAAACACTGTAACAATAACAACAATAATAACGACAACAATAATAAATTGCAGTTGTTGTAAATTTGAATATCAACGTAATGGTGGGTGTTATGGGGTGCCTTATTGCTTCAAACGGTACAAAACCATACAAGAATGTACAGTTATAAATCAAACACATGTCAAAGTGACTGCTGGTTTGTATGATTAATGTATAAATAAAATATACTGCAGACAGGAAAAAAATCGACATTTCTGTTATTTACAACACTTTGCATACAGAAGAGTATTGAAAATACAAGATACAAAATGCACGATTCAAGAAACGATCGTAGTCCAGAAAACATAAATACACTAGGTCCCGACATGTATAGTATTTGTTTTGACTCACCTTTTAAGCAGTATGCTTCCTTTTCCGTTTCTGGGCAGGCCTTAACATTTGAACCATCGCTGTAACTGAATATTGGAATGCTCATCTATATTCGGATGAACAAATTTAGCCCCTGGTTACATCGTTTTCAGTAAGAAAAATAATACGGAAAGTATCACTGGTTGCCATTATGCTGGTTCGCCTTGTCCGAAAATTTATTTTTGGAAACTGATGTCACTGCGTGTGACGTATCAAAAAGGTAAAAAGTACAAGCGCCATTCCCTTTTTTTAATAAAGTCGGCCGACATAGGGAAGCCAGCATTGATTCCTTTTTACTTGTGTTAACGGGAATTTCAAAATAAATTGAAACAATGGAACAGTTTTGAAAGCGACAAAATCTAGTGCGTCGCGCACGCATATCGATATAAGGCTGAACAGTAAATTAGTTTTGAGTAGTTTCATCTAAATGTTCCCTATCCATAGTTTATAATGTTTTATTTTTCGACAACACGAAACATGTACTTAATCTTATGGGATAAATGTACGTCATTTCCGGTTGGCGTCCTCTATAGGTGGGAAATCGTAGCTAAGGGGAAGTAACAGCGGTGTATATGTCTTTTCCGAGTAATTAAATTATTATTTCTTCTTTACACTTGATAATTTTTTTATTCTTTTTGTGCGAGTATAACTACTTTGAATCATGTAATGCAAATCTGATGTAAACAGAAAAATGTTGGGAGTATGGCCGGTGACCTTTAAAGAAAAAAAAAGAAGCTGAAAAGGTGTCATACCTTTTGTTGAGGGTTGGGGAAAAAGGGAGAGACGTCTACCAAACGTGTTCTGGTATTTCAAATGAAGACGCGAAGAAGCTCCGAACATTCTATGACCATTTCAAGGCTCACGTGCAACCAAAGTTAAACCACATACTTGCGCGGTATCGTTTCAATATCGAAGTACAAGGGGCGGAATCAATTCATTCCTACGTCACACGGCTAAGACTAAAAGCCAGAGACTGCAATTTTCATGATGCCGATGATATGATAAGGGATAGAATTGTATTTGGGACGAACAGTCAGAGTCCGAGAAAAACTGATTAATGAAGGAGACAAGTTGACATTAGACAAAGCTATCCAGATCGATCAAAACTTTGAATATTGTCAGCAGCAGTTGAAATCAATGTCGATTTCAAACGGCACGCCAAACAAGGATGTAGACGCTGTAGATAAAAGAAAAAACAGAGTGCAGACGCGCGGTGGAAACAAATCCAGGGGATATCACTGGCAACAATCCCTGAGGTCAACGCAGACACATCAGGTCCAACATCACAATGGTGCAAGGCCCAAGCAGTCCACAACACACAAACAATGTGGGAATTGTGGAAAGAGGAATCACCAGTCGAACAACTCGCAGTGTCCGGCGAGAGGTGTGACTTGCAGAGAGTGTGGCAAACTTAATCACTTTGCAAAAATATGCAGATCCAAAACTGTGCATAATATATCGAACAGTGACCAAGGATTTGATTATAACGGGAGTGGTAACAGTGCGCAAAATACACATAATGACAAAGAATTTTACATAGATACGGTAAGGCATTCATCTCTCTCATCTCCAGACCGTGCATTTGTCCAATTACGTATTAGCCCTTCCCAAATCTCATATAAATTAAAATAGATACCGGGTCACTAGCGTCGTACAAAACACTCAATATTAAAGACCCCTTAATAACCCCAGACAGTATCGTACACAGGGGAGTTGATTTCAGCAGCGAGCAAGATAATGCTTTCCTGCTCTCACAAAGGCAAAACTGTAAAACCATACATTTACGTTGTAGATAGTCAGACCGCAGCGCTCATTAGCCTTCAAACTTCACTTAACTTAAGAGTTAGTCCAGCTGACTGTTAGTCCAGCTGTTGATAATGAGTCTGGCTTAGATAAATCAGCTGTTACAAGTATGTACGGTGACCTATTTCAGGGAATAAGTCTGTTTCCCGGTGAGTGCAAGCTGATGCAGTGCCAGTAGTACTCCCCTCCCCGCGAAGGGTACCAGAAGCACTAAAGTAAAAGCTTAAAGAAGAACTCACAAGAATGGAAGAGTGCAAAATTATTAAAGGGTTACAGAACCCACCGATTGGGTCACTCCCTTGTAATAACAGAGAAACCGAAACCGGGTAAAATGCATATTTGCCTAGACCCAAAAGCGTTAAACGATTCAGTCCTTAGGCCGCACTATCCTATGCTGACAATCGATGATGTCACTACTAAACTGACCGATGCGAAGTACTTCAGCACGTTAGATTGTACACATGGCTACTGGAGTGTGAAACTTGAAGATGAATCTTCATACCTAACCACATTCAGTACGCCTTTCGGACGATACCGATATCTTAGGTTACCTTTTGGGATAAAAAGTTCACAAGACATATTTCAAATAAAAATGGATGAAAATTTTGAGGGCTTACCAAATGTCGCGTGTATAGAAAATGACATATTGGTGTGGGGACGCTCTCGCAAGGAACATGACATGTTGACACGTGTACTTGAACATGCACGTTCAAAGGGTGTGCGTCTCAACCCAGACAAATGCGTAACAGGCGCAACGGAAGTATCTTTTTTGGCCATACAATAAGCTCGTTAGGTTTAAAACCCGATCAAAACAAGGTTGAGGCTCTTCTTAAACTTGCTGCTCCCGAAAACAGATCCAAATTAGAAAACCTATTAGGAATGGTTAACTATTTTCTAAATTCGCGCCATATTTAGCTGAGGTTACAAGCCCTTTATGCGACCTCTTGAAGAAAGACGTGGAAATTTTCTGGGACGAATCTCAGAAGAAGGCATTTCAATAGGTCAAGGATATAATCACGCGACACCCTGTGCTTGTTTACTTTTACTCGACCAAGCCATTAACACTCGAAGTAGACGCTTCCAAATATGGGATTGGAGCATGCACGTATGCATGACGGTCACTCCACAGCATTCGCATCCAAAAGCCAAACACAAACCGAAATAGGGTATGCTCAGATAGAAAAAGAAATGCTGGCTATACTATTTGGCTGTAAATGTTTTCATCAATTGGTTTATGCTAGACCAGTTAGAGTGCACTCAGATCACAAGCCGATTGAGTCGATCATGAGGAACCCCCTTTCAGCAGCCCTTCCACGCCTTCAACGCATGATGTGGCAGCTTCAACAGTACGATATTGAAGTGCATCATATACGAGGGAAAGATTTGCTCATTAGTGATTATTTATCAAGACAATCACTTCCAGACGCTTACTCAAGATTGATCGAAGAACTCGACCTTCACGTACATACGATCAAACAACAGTTGTTTGTCACAGATAGCAGCAGTAGAGCTGAACAGACCACTTGGCTGAAACCTTATTTATAAAAATAAAGGCTCCTACAGAGGCTGAAAAAAAAGGTCAATAACATAAACCGAACCTCCTAACTTTATTATTACCATATAGTTTGAAAAACGGATAATAAATCGTTTGGATTAGCTCATTTCCGTTACTTTTTGTTGACGTATTTTTTTTTTAGATTTTTATGCGATTTCGTTTACTCGCGGGTTATTCAATTTTTTGTCGTTCAACTCTACTGCTGCTAGGGTTTTAAAAAAACATTTTTGCCTTAATAATGAAAACTTCTTTAATTGACCAGATTTATTCACGATGTGGTCACTACGCGTATGTCCTTCAGCCTCTCTGCTGCTATGAATTAAACAGCAATTATAAATATTATCAATAATGAGTATTGGAGAACCACACTCAGCTAAATTAGCTCGAGAGCGACTAGAGGCAATTAAAAAATATCCACCTGTTCGTGATTCTGTTAAGCAACAACTACAAAATCACGTCAGGAATCTCGATTTGAATTTGAGGAGGATACAAAACAGTTATTTAAACCTATCACTGAGACCACTAAATGTATTCAACCTGTGTTAGAGAAAACCGCTGAAGCTACAACTGCAACACAGAAGGTTATTGGAGCATTACCAAACCAAATTAAGGAAGCTATAGAGTCTGCCGATAAAACACGCGCTGAAATTCAAGATGTTAAAAATATTGTAGAGGATCTGTCTAAACCAGAATTAAAAACTCTGTATTTTAATCAACAAGGCTATACAGAAGTTATAACTGATCCTGTTAAAGTTGCTGCGGCGGGATATCAGATTCGGTATCAGCTTCTAAAGCCAGAATTTTATAACACTCCAAAAAACGAGTGGAATGCTAGGGTATTTCGGGAGTACAAGGGTATTCCAAAAATTAGTAAAAAATATAAAGAAGAATATAATGATTTTGTTAATGAAGTTTATGAAATGAAAAAAAGTGTTGGAACACCAGTTACACTATCAAAAAAGCAGAAATCTCGACGGCGGAGACAACCATCACCACCACAATTTGAATTATCACCAATATCATCACCACATCTCAAATTTCCATCACCAGAGCAACCAATACCACGACTGCAACAACTACTACAACGACAACAACAAGAAGAAGAATCACAACAACCAGTCAGAACAATACGTGAGGAAGAATATCAAGATCCTGGCGCGACTGGAAGTGGTCTAGGAAGTGGTCTTATTACTTGTCCCAATAATGTCCTTGCTGATGTTGATCGACTAGAAATTCTCATCGGAGGAAAACGAGCTGATAATAATTCATCAGAAATCATTAATGAAGCAGCTGATATTTGCAAACGATTATTTAGTGGCGGTATTATGGACATTGATGTTTATCGATCCCTCATTAATGAAATCGCCGATGATTATTACAGTGATTAGATACAATTAGTGATAAAAACAGTTAATAATAAAATGATCGTGCATGGTACTCAACGTGGACCTACCATGGTCAGGGTAATAAACTCTCGATTACCTGTATACAGAGCAACCTACGGAGATGGACATGGTGATGTTATTCAAGGTCTGTTTAGAAGAATAGCCCCAAAAGCAATACCGATTGCAAAGCAGCTAGGAATGAAAGCTATTGATGTTGTTCGTGAAAAGGGTATAGGCGCTTTTGGTAATCTCGCTAGCAAAGCATTCTCAGCAATTAAAGATAGACTATCACGATTAATACGCAGACCACAAGCGACCCAACCTCAACCTGTGAAATTACCTAGCACTGAAGTGATGCCAGAAAATGTCAGTAAAATAATAAATCAAGCCGCTAATCAAAAACTAGCGGAGTTAGCTGATATCCCGATGTCAGAAAAGGAAAAAAATATAACCGCTAGTCTGATAGCAGGAAGTGGTCTTCGAGTTAGACGAAGACGATAATAATAAAGATGTTTAAGCGCGTATCTGACCCAGCGTTTGACATGGATGCACCAGTTCTCAAAGATGAGTCTGTGCGCGATTATCAGTATTATTCTTACGACGCACGAATTCCAGATCAGCGCGGACGAATCGAACTACAGGTTCAAGATACAAGTAGATATTTCCTACCCGCTGAGGCATTTATCGAAGTTGAAGGTGAAATTATAAAGACAGATAATACCGAGTACGCCGCTGATGTTAGTGTAGGCTTTGTTAATAATGGTATTATGGCGTTATTTGATAGCGCTACGTACATGATTGACGGAAAAAATATTGAATCAATCCAGAAGGAAGTCGACGTTGCCACGACGATATTGAGTCTTGCAAGATACAGCGACGATTACTCAAGATCATCTGGTCCATCAATGATGTTTGCAAAGGATACAACTGATTCTCCAGAGTACCAACAATATGAAATAGGACGACCAAGAAATTTTGCTAGAAACGCCGATGTGGATGTGCAAAGTATGATTATTAATGTAGATCCAGATTTTAACTTAGGATTTAGATCACGTCGAGCAATGTTGCGTGGTGGAAGAAGAGTATTTTCATGTGCAATTCCACTGTCACATATCTTTGGATTCTGTAGAAATGTTAGAAAAGTCATTTTCGGAGCCAAACACACAGTTGTACTAGTACGAAAAGGCGATGATAATGATGCATTATGGAGACCCATTGGTGATGCTGGTATAGTAATACTAACAAAACTTTCCCTGTGGATGCCAGTGATGACTCCGTCAATATCTGAAGAAGACCGGTTGTTATCTTTTATGAGTCAAGGCGGTAAATCAACGTTGTCATGGTTGACTATGACCACAGATGCTATCCAGAGTAATATTAATGGTTTATTTACATGGCAGATAGCTTCTCAACAAGGTGTTTCTGCACCAAGACATATATTTATTGCGTTTCAAAATACTGCACGAATAAACGAACAAAATCTTAGTATTATGATATTTGACAATCTTGGTGTTTCTGAGGTTTCATTAAGGATAAATGGACACCAAGAACCATCCGAGGATATTTTGTTAAATTTCGATCAAAATCATGTAGCACGTGCATATCATCGATTAATGTCGTTCATGGGACGTGATCAAAATGTTGATACTGGTTTACAAATATCTCAGTTAGATTTTACAACGCTGTATCCGATTTATTACTTTTCGCTTGAACATTTAGATTTAACAAGACAATCTGTTGTAGATATTCATTTTCGAGCTCGTGTTAATAGAGATGTTGTAAATATCCCTAATTACAGAGCAATAGCCGTTATACTCAGCGATAAATCGATGTTACTCGAAGGTGTTGGTGGACGAATGAGAGTTATTGATGCTCCAGTAGAAAATATGTAATTAGATCGTTCATAATATTAATAATGTCATATCATCACGTTAGTGTGAGTCTGACTCCTGGTCAGATTAAAAGGCTGCAATCAGCATCAAAAAATAATTGTGGAATAAAAATATCGCTAAAGCGAGAACAGATGACCGGTGCAAATAAACTGTCGTTGACCGAGCGTCAGTTTAAAAACTTCAATGACGCTAAAAAATCAAATAAAGGCGTTAAATTTAATCTTTCTGCGGGCGCCATCAAAGATATTGCTAAAACGGGTGGTATATTTCCGCTTCTTGCAGCAATACCAGCATTAATAGCAGCTGCAGCACCAGCTGTTGCAAAGGCAGCTGCGCTAGGTGCTGTTGGAACTGCTGCTGGAATGGCGTTAAAGAAAGCAACCGGACAAGGAATCAAAAAAAAGGGAAGAGGTTTAAGATTACCAGGGACTCCACATTCATGGTACGGAAAGGGTCTAAGATTACCAGGGACAGTTTACTAATAACACCCATGTCCAATTTTGATTTACTTAATGCTGCTAAGCAATTAAAAATAAAAAATTTCAGAGGTGTTTTTATGCGCGATCAATTACCAAGAACTGCTAGCAGTTCTGAAACCGGTATCATTAATCTCGATAAAAACTCTGGCCCAGGCACGCACTGGGTAGGATATGCAATTGATCCACGTGGAATTATTTATTTCGATTCGTATGGATTAGCACCACCAAAAGAATTTTTAAAGTACGTTACCGGCGATATTCCAATCTGGTATTCAACGCTACCGACACAAAAAATAACTGATCCTCCAATATGCGGTCGTGAAACCCTTGCTATGCTTGATGCTGTATCAAAATCAACAGCACCGCCTCATAAAGTCGTGCACGCGTTCACTACACTACGTCATAACACTTAAACAGATATCAGTAAATATAATGGTAGATATTTATGGAAGATCTATTCGCAAAGATAAGGAGAAGATCGATTTATCTAAATATGCAACTCTTGATCAGCTTAGAAATGAAATCGATGATTTATTAAATATCACAAGTGTGGATCAAAATGAAGTCGTCGTTTTTCAGGACAAACAAGGACGATTAAAAACGAGTAACATACAACTACCAGATGTACTTGTACGAATTCCCAACGCGGTTGTTAATAATGTCGTTACTTTCACTGATCAGGGTAAAATACAGGATTCCGGTAAGTCGGTTAACGATTATGTTAAGAAAACTGGTGATGTATTTACCGGTGACATTATTATGTCAAGAAGAAAAATTACGCATCTTGGAGATCCAATCGCAGATACAGACGCAGCAACAAAAAAATACGTCGATGATCAAGAATCCAAATACGTGTCAGTGCGCGGTGGTATAATGCGTGCATTTCTCGACATGAATAATAATGGTATTAATAATCTCAGAACACCAGAAACAGATTTTGACGCTGCAACGAAGAAATACGTCGACGATAAGGAAATTCCAATAACTACTTCGTTAACGACAATTAATGATGGAATTGCTGCATTTAGAACTGAATATTTTAATCATGTACAAACATTTCTAAATTTTCGTAGAAATGTAAACAGAAATATTAACGAATTTTTTGGAACTCCACCAACTGTTATTATTAATCTCGCTGACATTAACGCAAGACTCAACGATATCATTAGTGGTATTCCTAACATTATTCAAAAAACTAATCTCGTTAAAATTCCTCACAAGCAGATCATTAATATCGTGTACACAGTCGCATCAGGAAAGGCAACATGGTCGCAGGAAAATAACACTTTTAAACACACTGCAGAGGTTACTGGTGTATACAGATTATCTGTATTTAGTAGTGCAAAATTCAGTATATTTACCACATTTCCATGGCGTCATTCAACCGATGATTTTTCTGGAATTGTGTCTATAGTGTTAAATAAAGATGTCGAGGAAACGCTTATGCTAATAGCGAATGATAAAAAGTTAACCGCAGCGACTTATTGGTGGTGTATTGAGTTTGTAGCTGAAACTCCCGAATTAGTTACTTAAATAAGTATAATGAATCAAGAATCATTTATCAACGTTCAACGTCACAGATACGCTCAAGTATGTGAGTGTCAAACTAAACTAAAAAATATCATCGACGATTACACGATAAAGGTAAAAAAATATCGTCGTCGTATGGTTGTTATTGATATAATGGTATACTCGGTTTCTGCTGTTATTGCTGGAACTGGATTATTACTATCAACAATAACGATGACAGCGCCTGCAGTTGTAACAATTATAGTTTCAACGGCAACAACATGTGCAGGTATTTTCAGTATTATCTCTAAAAAAATATCTACGTGTACGAATGATAAACTAAACGAGTACGTGATGAAATTACACACAGCAACAGCCGCATACACTAAATTATGCTCGTATATTTCAGCGTATCTCAGTGATGGTAAAATATCCGATGAGGAGTTCGTAATGATAATGAAAACCTACGATGAGGCATTCATAATCGCTAGTGACAATAACGGAAAGATGGAGAATTAAATAATAACGATAATAATAATGTCAGAGTCGCAATTACTTCAGCAGATCGTAGCTAATACAACGCCGTCAAAACTACTATGATATCATTAAGTTCAACCAATCCTGAATTTAGCGTTAATTTTCCGACTGCAATTCCAGCAAAAGAAATAGCATTAGCGCAATTACGAGTTTATCATAGCTGGCCTAATATTAGATCAAAACCGTTTGGTGGACAACCAGCAAATAATTCACTGGTATTTGCGAATAAGAATAAACCGGATGGAACACCTGATTGGCAGGTTGTTGGAATTTCAACGGGCAGTTATCAAATAGAACAGATTAATGATGAATTCCAACGCAGAATTAAATCTATCACAGGGAAAGAATCTAAAATAGCGATTACTGTTTATGAACCAACACTATCTGCGGTTATTGAAATAAATTCCCCTGATTACTCGTAGATATTTATCAAAGATTAGATCCGTGTTAGGATGGCCTGAAGTTGCACCAGCTTATCAGGGACCACCAGAACCACAGCGATCCGACTTCCATACTGATAAAAGGGTATTTATAAATATTCCAGAATATCGAAAAGTAGAAGATGCTTATCCATGGAAACGATATTCTGGTAGTGATAGAGTTACACACTACATAGATAGATTAGAAAACTATTTCACAAAAATAATTGATGGCAAGAAAGGTTTGATAAGAACACTTGATATTGATTTAATAAATTCATATGCTAATACAATTAAATCTGAGCATCAGCGTGTATTTAATAATCTACAAAATTTATTTTCAAGTATTAATGTTTTTTACAACGATGATTTAAAAAGTCAGATAATTGAAACGATACAGCATTTGAATCAAGTTGCTTCAGACCTAGAGTTTATGAATGATGTTTTTATTAACAGAGAGAAAAGATTATTAAAACCAGAAACAGATAGGTATGTTATAAATTATATAGTTAATGAAGACGATCCAGTTCAGCGTGTTACATTCAATCGTTTATTTACAACAGTTTTTCTTAAATATTTCGGAATTACGCGAGAACAACTACCAACATTCATCATTCCCGGATTTGACTCGTCCGAGTTAAAGAAATCAGTTAATGATCTCATTGATGAACATTTTAAAAGGATGTGTGATTCATGGAGAAAAATAGCCCCACCACCGGTTATACTAAAGCACAATAACAATCCCTTTGGTGCCGGTAGACATATATCACCAGGCATTGTAAACATAACAACAACAATTGCAGTCAATCTGGTATGTGATGTTATTGAAGGTAGCTATCAGGTAGATCTTTCTAAATCTAGCCACCGCAGTGGCACTGCGGAGCAAGGGTACATATTATTCAGTTTTAGTCCGATTGTCCCTCCAGGCTCGTTAATTGTGTCAGAACCAATTAATCCCGTTTACCTGCGAGTTCATAATCCATTTCTGACAAGAATAAATTTCAAACTTACAGACCAAAATAATAGAATTCTGGACACGAGGAACGAATCTCTTAATATAAACCTGTATGTACGCTCATAGAGCGTTATCATAATGCGTTTTTATAACAATATCCGGATGTTTATTCTTTTGTTTACATAAAATCCGTACACAATGAAATCTAGAAAGCTGTGGCTGCATATTGATTATTCCATAACAGATGTCCGTAAAGTTATTTTAAGACCGCTATATATTATAACTAAATCAATATCCGCTGTTACGGCCCACGCATAGACTCAGTGTTATACAGAATTATATATATTTCGGAAACTAGAAATATAAAAATCTCATTTTAGACAGAAAAATGTGGTTTTTGTTAAGAATATTGTAGTTTTTAGGAATAACGATATGACTGACACATTGGTAAACACATGCTAACTTTTTCAATATGTATTTATAACAAGGTCCGATAGCTCAGTTGATAGCGTGTAGAAACTCTCATCCGGAGGGTCATAGTTCGAAACCCAAGAAGGATAAATTATCTGCGGGGGGCGATTTTATGCCAAAATTTATAATTTATTGGGGGCTCCAGCCACCCCCGTCTTCAGAGTACACCAATCCACTACGTCAACACGTGGTGGATTCACTTTTGTGAATAACCCATTGGTTGATCGTTATGGGTTGGTGTGCTAGCGTGAAGACGGCATTTTTCATCATCTCATCATCATATCATCTCATCATCATATCATCTCATCAAAATATACAGCGGGGGGTGATATGAGGTCGTGACCTTGTGACTTCACTAAAGGGGTACCCCACACAGGGGCCATTCCAAAAGACACAATCGCAAACTAAAAATAAACCTAATGAGATTCCAGGTCACAAAGACCAATCAGCCTTTGAGTTCTTAGAGTTTCGGTTGCGGATATCTAGGAATTCTTGTAAGGCAACAACAAACAGAATCTGATTGGTCACAAAATAAGACCTACACGTACAGACAACCCTCTGAGCCTCTAAAGTTTCGGTTTCGGATATTTAGGGGTCTCTTGGGGGGTAAATGTCTAAACAAAGATTCGGAACCTCATTAGGTTTATCTGATACAACTATGGAATGGTAGACCGAATGTCACCCCGCGCTGTATATTTTTGTTTATTTTTATATTAAATATAAAAAATAAATATATATAATGAACCAAGAAAACATTAATGATATTATCTGTGCTATTAAAACACTAAAACATAACGGAATAAAAATATCTGATAATCTCGACCCTCAGAAAATCATGTGCGATTTTGAATTACTGCAACAGAGAAAATTTGATAATAAATATACACTATCTTCAAACTACAGATTTATAAAATTAATTTATCAATCCATACTTGAATCACTAGCTATGGTAAACGACAATCAGGTAAAGCTATTTGCACCTCTTGCACGTTCTATCGAAAATATTAAATCCGAACTGTCTCACGAGTACGAAAGAAAAAAGATTGTGGATAATCGTGTAATGCAATTAAGAAAGATTATGTTATCTGATTCTGAGAGCGGTGAAGATGAACCCCTGACAGAGTCAGTGACTGTAATTATGGCTAAACAAAATCCTTGGGAAAATTAACAGAGTCGAACTATTTGTTTTTGTAAGAATAGAGAGTTAGACATATTCAAATACTATCCGCTGATTATATATTTTCGAAAGGGCAGATTTGTATATTTTATTTGCGACGAATTGTACTGATTGTGGATGTATGCTAAAATGTTTTGCAGCCGCATTAATTGATGGGAAAGTTATTTCTTGACCTGTTTCTGTATTTATGAATTTAATAGCTCTTCTTGCAAACTTTTTACATTTTCCAGTATTTCCACGTGTAGTATTCTGACTTTGTATAATAGCTTGCAGGTTAGATAACCGATTATTTTTGGGATTTCCATCAATGTGATCAACTACAAGTCCATTTTTAACTACTCCACGAAAACATTCGAATATGAATCTACTTGATGAATAATTTTTATTTCCACTGGTATTGAATCTAAAATAACCAAATTTATCAAGACTACCTACTGGTTTTTTCAATCTGCAGTTTCTAATCACGCCATCACGAGATGCTTCATAATTAGTAAGGATTGGATGTGACACAAACTCATTTTGTTCCATTTATATATAATACTATTTGTTTAAATCATTATTTTTTTTTGAAAATCTAGCCAAATAATCTTCTTCGGTTTTTATAGGAGAGTCAGTGTTATTTTTTTTGTCATAATATCGTTTTAGTTCTCTGTATTTTTTACCACCGCATTGCGCGCATAATTGAGTTTTTCCTCGCACTCCAGCACTACACACAATACACGGTTTTGGTCCTAGACTTCCATTTCTGACACATTGCATATGATAACTACAGTATTTGTTCACACACGATTTATTACAAGTAGAAGTATATCCAATTTTGAGCTAAGCACATTTGTTTTGTGTTTCAATCATATACAAAAGATTAATGTTCAATTAAATATATACTTGCCCTAATTATAATATGGAGGAATTATCCGTTATTGAACCTTCCCCTGCTAGATTTGACCTTGACAGACTATCAGAATATAAACTTAGTACTTCGATGCAGGATCTGGCATTAATGGTAACCGAACGCATTCGTGAAGCAAAAAAGGAATTTCGTGACGATGGTGCTGCTCATGCATGGTCCACATTCAGAGTTGGAAATGTTACTAATATGATGAACGACAAACGAGGAAAAGTAATTATTAATCACCTTGATAATCAAAAATATTTTATTTTAATAAAATTTATTGTAAATACAGAAGAAGATATTTGGATTATTCGTGATAAGCGTGATCCCGTCCGTGTGCAGTCCGGGGGTAATATTGTTTTCTTAAACAATAAATCTAAACCCGGAATACTTACTGGCATTGATAAACCCTACTATATACAGAGTTATCCAGCAACTGCAGTTGTATATGGAATATTTCCGCTAAATAATAAACCTAATGTTGCGGATCTGAAACCGATGAAAATATCAAGAATAAACTGCGTAGCTGAACGAGTTACAGAACATTTTACAAATGCGATACGTGGTAATGGCTTAACTGATTTAAGACATAAAAAAATAAACAAATGGGCAGAAACGGTTAAAGATGCTGGTGCATCTATTAAGGATGTTGCTGAACTAGAAAAGTTATTAAGATTTCCAATAACAGTAAAAACACTAACCGGAGAGATATTATACGAACCAAAATATATAAAAAATGGAAACCCTATAACAATCGTTGATCATAATGCACATGCATGGACTAATGCTGTAATGATATTTCCACGAGATAGAAAAGTTAAGTTTTATGACGGTGATATATTTGATTTTATTAAAAATATCAGCAAAAGCGACCATGTGTCTGTTTGGTTATTTCAGAGTTCGGAATATAATCATTACGATCAGTTTGTACGGCCTAACGGTGATATTTATCGTACAGAATCTCTCCATGAAGAAATGGAACATCTTGCATTGAAATATACCTCTGATGATGTCATAGTTGAACAATTACTGAATAACTGCTTTACCGTACCATCGGTTGCTGCCCATTTCGCTCAGGAGAAAAATTCATGGAAAACGACACGATCGGAATTCCTTGAAGATGTCAAGAAAAGCTGTATAGAATATGGTCACGGTGGGTTATGGAACACCAAATACAACCATAGCGATGTTATCTCAGTTTATATGGTAGCGTGTTATCCTGGGAGTTTTCTTGGATATGGAGTATGTTCTAAGTATTTTAAGAGATTCGGACATCCTACACATGACATGACCAGGGTTGCGATAAACGGACATTTACCAGATTTTGACCTAACCGGATTTGCTCATGTAGAATTATTCGAATTTGCAGAAAATCTCCATCCGATTACATATGCTTGGTTTGGAAGACATTTTTCAGAAAAATGTTGGGTTCCGTTAGTACTATTGCGATATATGCTTGATGCTGGATTTTTAATATCGTTGAGAGTAACTGAAGCGATTATATCGTATAGTTCACAGAAGCAAGTTTGGTTACCAGAACCGAACAAATTTAATATCGATGATACCAGAAAAGAATTCCCTGATATTGATGAAGATCATATTATTAAAATAAATAAATGCAGATGAGAAATTTACAAAAGATCTCGGTAGAAAGATAATCGGTAAATTTACTCAAGGTGGTTCATACGATTATAAACGAGCGTGTACAAGATTGATTATGGATGACGCTGAACTAGATTTTATAATCGCTGATGCAACTGAGAAAAATACGTTTATAAACAGATGTAATGCTTATTTATCAGATGGAACGAAACTAGGTACCATTGTGAGTTATCTTGATGGCGACTCACCACAATTTACTCATTTAAGATCTTCGATGTTAGCTTATGTTTCGATAAACCTACTATCGATGATAAATAAATTTCCTCATCACGCTGTCAGAGTCGCTACGGATTCATTTTATGTACATAAAAAATATAAAGATTTATTAAAACTCGGTAATGGTGAATGGGGGACATGGAGAATAAAACAAGAAAATATATTTAGTTATTCTGAATCTGCAGATGTTGAAATTGTGGAGATATATTACAGAAATAATAATCAAACATCAAAGTCATCTGCACCATCTGTGTACGATCCTGTATCTAGACATAAGACTGTTTATCTTAATGGGTGTGGAGGGTCAGGTAAAACAACTCGTGTAATTAATTTATTTATAAATAATACATCAGATATAATTGTTTTGACACCTACACATAAACTTGCTTGAGAAATAAAAGAACGAGGAGTAAAATCATGTACATATCACAGTTTCTTTAGATGGTGCGGAGACACATGGACTCCATCGCGGATGGGTGAAAAATATGTACCTAAATATATTATATGGGACGAGATATGCACGGTGTCGTTAGAAACACTAAAAACATTTCTTGATGGTTGTTATTGAAGAATACTGCTGTGATTATGTGCGGCGATCATGGTCAACCACCACCCTTTGTTGGACAGTCTCCACATGAATGGCTGAAGAATAACGTAAATTATTATGAAGAAATAAATGATGACCATAGAGCTATCGATGAACCCTTGAAGGAATTTAAAAGATTAATCAGACTTCAGCCAGACAGAGTACAATGTGAGATAATGCGAGGAGTAATTCCAGAGACTTCTATGAATGAATTTTGGACTTTATGGAATCCTGCTGATTTGATAGTCGCGACTAGAAAGATAGTTCGTGATGAACTGCAAAAGAAATTATTTACGTTACATAAAGAAAAGTTTCCAACGTTACCTGTACCTTTGTGCTATCGCCCAGCAGATACTCGACGACAGAATATTGAAGTTGAAATACCAGGTGCCTTGGTTCCACCAAGGGTACAGAATCTTGTCTTGAATGATATTATTTTAGTCGATATTAATGTCGTTGAGAATGCGCTGAGTATGAATAAATCGCCGTGGACGTTAGGATACGCGATAACGATTCACTCGTCACAGGGATTAACTATAATTGATACTAAAATCTGGATTGTAGATGATAGGATCGAGTGGTCGAATTTAGTCTATCTCGCCGTATCTCGAGTCAGGAGAATATCTCAAGTACATAGGGTTATTATGAACGTTATAGAAAATAATGATCAAACTGTTAATAATGACGTAATAAGAAAAAAACTATCTGGTTATAAGCAGTGTGACAAAAAAAAATAATCGTGATTTTGATATTGATATTGAATTTATTATAAAACTAAAACAACTACAGAATAATAATTGCGCAAGTTGCAACTGTAATATGTTATGGCAGTGTTCGAATCCAAGACAATTTACCGTAGACGGAATTAATAGTGATCTTGGTCATACACGTGAAAATGTAATGCTGACTTGTCTTGATTGTAATCGACGTCGAGGTTCTGGACGTTTACAAAATTGAGCTTGGTGGTAATTGCGTATCCTCAGGAATTATTTGCAATTGTTCACGTACAAATCCGCGTTGAGGGGCAGTAGAATCTAGTCTGTATATGGCAGGTCTTCCAGTGGATCTAACTACGCTAGAAATTTTATGTGTAGTCACGCTCCAGATAGGATCGGTTGCTCTTTTTTTACCACCTTCAAGTTCGCCAGGTTCATATAAATATCTAACTGTAACATTACCTAATACTGGTTGAGAGAAAGATTCATGTCGTTGTATTGGTATATATTTTTTTTTTGATCGCATTAGAAGGTTTCATGGAAGTTGCACGAGTAATTTCAATATTCAACGCAGCTATCACACTCGGTAATCTTGCAACCCATTCACGAGATCTATCTTTGAAGTCAGTAGATATTTCCTTTGCGTATTGATATCCGAATAACCGCTCGGCAAGAGTTCTATTAAATCGTTCAACGATTGCCTGATCACGATGAATTTCAGTATGTCCTCGTCTGATTTTAACGTTACGTTTCTTCATCAACGATGATACTACTCCAAGAAATTCTTTACCGGGATCAACTTGTAATAACCGTGGCCATCGTAGACCGCCACGTTGATAAATGCGTTCAAACGCAGATGCAACTTCAGATGCTGTTTTTGTTGATAACGGCTCCGCTTCTTTATATCTACTCGCAATGTCAACGACAGTCAATGCGTATTTGTACGTGCGTGATTTTCGTCCACGTGTTTTAATGGTATCGTGTGGTAAAAAGAGTATATCCGCTTGATGAACTTCATTAGGGACACTAACATCAAAATGCGCGTAATGAATTCTTTTAGGTGGATTTAGGAAGATTTGCCATATTGCCTGTCGTGCTAACCATGATACAGCGACATCACGTGAAACTTTTGCTGCTTCGGCGAGTTTACTAATCGCTGCTTTACCTCTCCAAAATCCTCTCAGGGAATAATAAACAGATTCCATTATGATAGTTATATAATTAATTACCAGCCCCTAACACTAGTTTACCTTTCATAGCAGTTTTTACTAGAAAACTAGCTAATTTTTCTCTGAGAGATTTATTAGGTATAGAATTTAACGCGTGAATCAATTTCACATCCGCGAGATGTTGGTGTTGCAAATCCTTACTTTTATAAGCAACATCATGAACGTGACATGCTTGATCAATCTTATTTACTGGATACTCTCCGGGTCTTGGTTGATCTTGATCATCAAGTCGGATATCAAGTCGAGTTCCTGGGCCACAATAATTATATCCGGGTAAATGTTTCTCACCAGGGTATTTAGCCCACGGAGTTCCTGGTAATTTTCCTAATAAAGCGGCTATATCACCCCCACCTGTCTTTGTTGGAATAAATTTATATTTCTTGGTACCACATTTCACACACTTGCCTGTAAGTGCACGTCTTTTATTTCTTGTTGTTATTGTTGTTAATTCAGTAGTATCGGTAGGTGCTCTGCATCGAACACAATATAGACTCATATTATTTATTATATGGATATAATTGACTTTTCTGCGACACGAAAACAAGAACCAGTAAAACACCATCCAGCGCTTCCGAATTCTATCAGAATGATTATAATAGGCCCATCTGGAAGTGGGAAGACGCAATTACTGCTTAATCTAATAATGCGATGGCTGAAGTGGGATAAATTATATTTAGTAGCGCCATCTGTAGATGATCAGCGATGTTAGGAAGTACTTAAAGATTTTAATGAAAACGCAAAATCGTTACATGAAGACAATGTCATAGATTTTATTACTAATATTGATGAAGCGCCATCCGTAGATGATCTGGATGGATTCATTAATAATTTAGTAGTGTATGATGATGTTATGCTGGACAAACAATCAAATCCAGCTAGAATATTTTCACGAGGTAGACATAAAAATACAGACGTGATTTATGTTACACAGAGATATACACAAATTCCAAAAGTAATCAGAGACAACTGTAATATTTTAGTTGTGTTCAACGGAGTAGATAATCATACGCTGCAAAATATTTATTATACTTGGTGTTCAGGCGACATGGACATGAACAAATTTAAAAATTTCTTTTCAAAAGCACAAGCTGCTCCCTTTGGTTTTGTAACGATAAATTTACACGATCCAAGGTCAAGATATCGCAACGGACTTGATACAATTTTTGGATAAAAATCATAGCAGCAGAGAGGGTGAAGGACATATGCGTAGTGACCAGATTGTGAAAAAATCTGGTCAATTAAAGAAGTTTTCATTATTAGGCAAAAACTTCTTTTTTTTCAGGGAACCCTTAATTTTCAAAAATAAGGTCTCTACAAAGTTGTAGGGTTCACCCTCTCTGCTGCTTGTGTTGCTGGTGAGCGCTGGACTAATCTCACGGACAGACGCTCTGGGTCTCCCTCTAATACGGTCGGGTTTTGCACTGACATTTCGGTAGACACCTTTGGGTATCCAATTTGAGTGCTCTCATGCGAGGCACGTGAGGGGGTAGATAAATTAGTTGTTGGTTCATTTAAACTACAGTGTACATTCATATTGCCTATATCCACTATTTTGAAAGGTTACACTTTCGAGAGGCTGGCTAATATGGGGATCGATAATAAAAATCTACTATCGGAGGAGGACCCCGTGAAATGTGCACGGCGTCGAACAATCTCACTCCTGACCCAACCGGGTCGTCTGTGTGGTATAACATATCTGTCAGTGAGTCAGAACACTGATTCATAGCTCGACTCTTGAAGGGGTTACTTTTTGTACACCCGAGTTCTTCCAAACCGATTTCATGGGGGCTGGATCGCAAGGAAGATAGTAAAATGGCAAAAGCATATTACGATGCAATGTGCGTACAGATTTCAGACCTGCTACCATTCTCACCTTGTACACTGGCATATCTAAATGGGGGATCGATATCACCTGATATACGTCCTTGGTCAACTAACTTATCGGTTAATTTTTGTTTCTACTTTAGTCCAACATTGCGCACTAGGACTCAATCCCCTAATTAAAATTTGGATTCTCGTACCTTCTTATCGTACTGGACCTTGTTCTTAGAATGGCTATTGCTCGACTTCCTCGCCGCGGCTGTGTAAGCAGATTGGAGGCGGTCTTTCAGTTTTCCGCGTACGTGCGAGACTCTGCAGCCGCCTCGCCACAATCTGGTGCGGTACCAAGATAGGCGTCAACCGAAAGTCGGGGGTGCCACCCAAACATATGAAAATGGGATGAGAATCCAGTAGAATCATGCTTAGTAGCATTATATATGCATGGACAATTGGAGCAATGTACGACTTCCAATCTTGTTTTTGCTCTTCCTCCAATGTCCCTAGCATTTTTAAGAGCGTTCCATTGAAGCGTTCACAGGCACCATTTCCCTGTGGGTGAAATGGGGAGGAGCGAGACTTCTGTATGTTCGCTAATTTGCATAGCTCCTGTATAACCCAACCCTCGAAATTACGTCCCTGATCACTGAAGCCTTTCCGGAAAACTACTATCGAAAAAAGTGCTCATAAAGGGCTTTAGCAGTAGTCTGAGCCGTTTGATTGCGGCAAGGAACGGCCTGAGAATACCTAGTGAAATGATCAGTTATCACCAAGATACAAACCCTCCCTTAGACCGCTCCAGTGACAAAAAGTATATGCAGACGAGCTCCCTATGGCGAGTGGTGTGATTTGGGGCTAATTCAGTTATCGCCCTAACCGGAGTCTTACTGCGTACACACCGTTCGCAAGACTCGCCTTGTGATTCACGTCCTTCTCCAGGCCAGGCCAGTGAAACCTTTGCCTAGCTAACCAAAGTGTTTTCTCCTTGCCCTGATGACCCATATCGTTATGGATACCTTTCAGGGCCAGGGTCCGGAATGACTCTGGGATCACAAGCTGTCTGATTGACCATCAAGAAAAGTGGTTCTGTAGAGAACGCCGTTTTCAACAACAAGGCGGTTCCATTCACGGAGATATTTCTGCGTGGACGAATTTTCTCTCCGGAGATCCTCCTCCCTGGGTCGAAAACCCTTATTCTTGAAGTCAATAACTTCTGCATTGTTATATTGGTCAACTGTTCCCTGTCCTATTTAATGTTATAGCGTTCAGATGCGAATACCTCATCGGCCGAATGAGGTGCCGAACCATCCGAAACACTATCAATCAAGGGAACCTAGACGGTGGCTGCATGGCAAATGGATTCCACCACGTCGGGGAACATTTGTGGTAAACGCGATAGGGTGTCGGCGTCAACGTTATTTTTGCCAGCTCTATATCTGATGGAGAAATCATAGTTTGCTAGAGCTGCAACCCATCTATGCCCTGTAGCGTCAAGCTTTGCCGTCGAAAGGACGTATGTCATTGGGTTGCTGTCCGTGACCACCTGAAAGGAGGAACCTACAAAATAGTCATGGAATTTATCCGTCACGGTCCATTTTAACGCCAAAAACCAGAGCTTGTGGGCTGGATAACGCCACTCACTGGGCCTCAATCTGCTACTCGCGTAAGCAATGACCCTTTTTACACCATGTTGCTCTTGATAAAGGACTGCGCCTAAACCAGAGCTGCTAGCATCAGTATGCATGATAAACGGTTTAGCATAGTCGGCAAATGCTAAGATCGGGGTAGAGGTCAACTTGTCTATAATGGTCGCGAGGCAGTTTCTTGGGCAGCGTCTCAAGTCCAAGGAGCTACTTGTTTCTTTTTGGACTTATTCTTTCGAGACGCCTTGGTCGTTCCATGACCCTCAAATAGAGCGTTTAATAGTTGTTTAACGATACGATGAGCGCCTAGGGCATTTATTAAGTGTATGGAGCTCGACGTTATCGTCCCCTTCATGCACCTCGTGCACTGATCGATCACTCACTCACGCGCTCACTCATGACAAACGCGCACCTGGGTCATACAACATGAAAATATTTTATTCAAAATCATTTTTTTTTTTTTTTAAAGAATGAAATTTAAGCTTATCACAGATGTATTATGGGAATGATCTGCATTTAATATGAAATATACATAATATGTAAACGAAAATTGATACATAATGTAGCTTAAAAGTAAATATTGTAATTCAAAATATACTTACTTGTTGTAAGCTTTAATTTAGGTCCACAGTAATTGCTGTGAAAAATAATTGGTATTTCAGTTTAATTGGTTCATTTATGACAAATACTTTGACGTATACTCTTTAAGAAACTTTATAACCGCTCCGGTGGACTAAGTGGTTAGAACATCCGCATTGGATGCAGGAGGTAACAGGTTAAGACCCCAGCCAAATCATACCAAAGACTTATAAAAATGGTACTAACAGCTGCCTCGCAAAGCACTCATCAATAAGAGGTTAGTGTTAGGGCTCACCAGGTTGAACTAGTGTCAGGATAATGTGACTGGGTGGGACATGATGCTACATGTCTGCGGCATGATGCTCCAATGATAGAAATCACTATAGACTGCTATGCTGAAGACATCGCAGACTGAAAATTATTAAAGCTTTGTTAAAAATCCAACACACACACACACACACACACACAACAATTTACAGTCTCATTGCCTGGGGGTAGGCAATTAATATTTATGTCTACTTCCTGTTTGTTTTTATTGACTTTGTGTCAATAATAAAGCTGTTTAATCGTTCATTTGTTCGACTGATTGTATCATTAAGTTTGCATTAGTTTTGAAGTCACTTTTAACAAGGGTTTTGGAAATTTCTTACAAATTGTCAAGGAATGGCTAATTTTGTAATTTATGTGCAGTGCTGATGCACACACGATTAAATATGCAAGGAATATTCAAATTTGGTGACATCATCAAACTTCACTCATTAATATGTGTATTTGGATCTAAAATGTGAACATGGATTAGAGGTAAACTGCTGACCCATATTCTAATCTTCCTTGATCGTTGTTGTAAATGGCAGCTTGCAAGTGCTACTTTCATAATTATATCCATGTATATTGTATTCTTCATCGATGCAAATTGTACGTGGCAGTTTGCTAGTGCTACTTTCCGTCTGCATTATTGTTAATGGCTGCTTGCAAGTGCTACATTCATAATTCTAGTCATGAATGTTATATTCTTCATTGATGCAAGCTGTAAATGGCTGCTTGCAAGTGCTTAGATCTACTTTCCTTCTGCCTCATTGTATCTTGCAATTTGCCAACTACTGAATTGATTCTGTAGTTTGTCCAATGGCAAATGCTATGTCCGTTATTATAAATTTTAAATATTCTATTTATAAACTTGCTATATCACAAGTTACACAGACTGCACCTTCAATGTAGAATCAAGCACGTTGCAAATTAGCATCACGGATGTTAGCATAATGCCTCATTATGACAACAGATGGCGCTGTGACACGTCAATTTCTTACAATACGACTACTCCCCTGACCCTAGCAACAAGAGGTTATATCACTTCACGGCGTGTTTGGGGCGTCTTATTTAAAATATCATTCGAATTATATTACCGCAATACAGTCAGCTGATTTTATCAGAGTATTAACATTTGGTAGAGAGGTGGCATGCAAGAAGCACAAAACAAATGAAATGTATTAAATTGTATACAATTAGATGTATTTTACACAATGTTATGTTTCCGCTGACCCTTCCCACTCCATTTTTATTTGGACATTTTGTGGGTGTAATTTACCACTGCCGCACGATGACAGAATAGGGTAGCCGCCTACAAGTAAGGTTTAAGGTCAAATTTGTTTGTATATTTGCACCTCAAGGCCATACTGTCTCTTTCTTGTTTATTCACGAGAGAGAGAGAGAGAGAGAGAGAGTAAATTACAGAGATGAGGATTCTGTCTATTCGCTCATCTCTATGAAATTAATTTTTTACTGTTGATCTGCAGTTTACAATGGCAGTTGTGTGTGTGTGTGTGTGTGTGTGTGTGTGTACGCTGTATCAATGATATACCACGAAATGTATAAATTTTTCATTAAAAGAAAACGAGGCTAAGGCAAATCTGCAACCTATTCTAGCATTTGACCATTTGACAAGCCATTTAGCAGAAAAATGGTAGTGTCGGTTCCTTATCTAATACTAAGGCAAGCAACCAATACTTGTTGACCATCATGTGTGCGTTGTCAAGATTTCCATAGGCTATTCCTTTGAAGAATGTTAAAGTGAAAACTGTTCTAAAAGTTTAGGCAATGTTTATTAACACTTGTTTGCCTCCCCAATTTTGTCCAGCAATATTATGTTTGATTATTTCCAACAACTTATGCATGAATTAGACATCCATCAGTTTAATTTTTCTGCCTATCACCCTGAAAGTCATGGGTCTAGCACAAGACTGTCCCAAAACACTCTCACCTACCCAGAGACCTGTTTACAATTATATTGAATCAAACCTTAAAAAAGACACTGATCAGTAAAATCCTGCATTGTATAATTATCGAGTAAGATCAGGAGAGTTCTTTTCCCGATGTTGGTAATTATCACCAAATGAAAGACCCCATGACTACCATAATACAGCAAGAGACTGTCTACAACACCCTCAACTATACATGCAGGAAATTAAATAAAATCAAACCAAATAAAAGGACAGTGATCAGTAAAATTCTACCCTGTATAATTATCGAGTAAGATCAGTAGAGTTTTTTTCTCTTGTTGATACTTGCTGAAGGAAAGACTCTAAGACTATCCCAAAACACGCTCATCCACCCAGGATACACGTATACAATTACAATAACTTAATGAAATATGCTGTTTTGGTGCATTCTCTCTCTCTCTCTCTCTCTCTCTCTGATCATAGATAATTCCGTAAACTACTTTTATATTGCAAAGAGAAGCACACTTAATAAGTCGGAATCATGCGTCACTACATTCATATTATAAAAATTCTTCAAAGTTTTTTTTTGTTTTTTTTTTTTAAAATCTTTAATTTGACAAAGAGCAGCTGAATAAGTAGAACCTACGGATGCTATATTTATATTTTTAAAATTCTTTAACCATTTTATTATTTTGAATTGGTTTGATAATGGTAAGAATTACAATAAATAAAAGTAAAATCTCCTGTAAGATTATGTCTTTTGTCTCAGATTATTTCCACTTTTAGAGACAAAAGTTTTAATGGATGCAAACCAGTTTTAAATTTTTTTTTTTTTTTTTTAAATACATTCAAAGGTTGAGATTCTGTACATTAACAATTCAAATTAAGTATTGGAAAACAATCGTACACTAAATGTAATACTTCTAATTGCCAGTAAACATTTTTATCATGCGATACGAACATGATTTTCCACAATTTGGTTATTTCGGCTGTTGCAAAAAATTATGTTCCAAAATGAAGACTGTGATAAAGATAAGAAAACCTTTATGAATGCTTAATTTTTTTAATGTCATTTTGCCTATAAACTTTTTTTAATGTGCTATTGATGCTGTTCTGAAATATATTTTTGCCCGGAGCTTATGTACAATAGTATCACACGAAAAGACAGACGTCTGTGAGGTGCGTCAAAATTGGTGACGTACGTACGATACGATCCTTACAACCAGGGGTCGTTTGATGAAAGCTCATTAAGAACGAGAGAAATATATCATTGTCATTTCTGATACTTACATTGCTGAAATAACTGATGTTTCTAAAGTAATGAGAGATATCACTAAGAAGTAGATTTCTTAAACGGTGAAAGTAAGTAATTAAGTGTCAAAACTCGGGTTGATGGACCACATTGCTGTACACAGGGGCTCGTATCGTTGCTTACAATTTACCTGTCATACATGTACCATATAGTAACTACTTATTATGTAGTACATGTATGACGGTAAATTGTAAGCAACGATACCAGCCCCTGTGGCTATAGTGTATGCGTTTTTGTTTTTGTAATGTGCTATAAATCACTTAGATCATCGAGAAAGCACATGGTTTTAGAGAACGATTTAAACGTCGTTGCTAACGTACACCTTACAAAAAAGGGACTGAAAGAGTTACAATGTTTATCGACACAAAATGAATGCCGTAAAGCTCCGTAGGGAGCATTAATTATTTCTGGTAAAGGAAAAACTTTAGAAATTGACAGCTCCATCTGTTGTCATAATGCCATGCTAATCTCTAATATGTCATTATGACAACAGATGGCAACACGAGTTGGACAACAAAGACGATACTGATACAACTTAGTATTTACATGGTTGCACGGGCAAATCTGTATGAAAACAGCAGTTGGAATAATGTAATATGGCAAGTTTATAAACAGAATAAACAAAATTTGTAATAACTGACAGCGTTCATCGTACGACAAACTGCAGAATCAATTCAGTAACTGGCAAACTGCAAGATACGATGAGGCAGAAGGAAAGTAGATCTAAGCACTTGCAAGCTTGCATCAGTGAAGAATATAACATTCATGACTAGAATTATGAATGTAGCACTTGCAAGCAGCCATTGACAATAATGCAGACGGACAGTAGCACTTGCAAACTGCCACGTACAATTTGTATCAATGAAGAATACAATATACATGATAGAATTATGAAAGTAGCACTTGCAAGCAGCCGTGTACAATAACGCATCAAGGAAGATTAGAAAACACACGCATAGAATTATGGCGGTAATCCCCCTCCAAATATATCCAGGTTCCATATCAGGTTTTTACTCCGCAAAAGCAAGCATTCGAGATTTTGCAACTACACAAGTATAGACATTCCACAAAATAATATCTTCCTCTAAACATGACTGCAGCAGATTTCTTTATCGTACCACTGAATAGACATTTGCCCAGACCGAATTATTGTCCTTGCATTTAACAAGTCACTGCAGTCAGAAAGAAGTGCACTTGGATGGTTGATTTGCTGCTATAGTCTATATGGTGGGTTTATACATGTACTAGTGGCAGTCTAAGTGTGCAGGTTGATAGTCACATGGTAGAAAAACATGTGACCTTGACATCCATATGGGTACCATCAGTGGCTGATATAGATTAATCTTTTAAATTGCATTACCGTTGCACAGGAGGAGAATCCATGACATTCCACTCAGAGAAAATTAATATAATCAAGATATGCCTACATTTCTGCGATTCTACATTACAGTCACAATTCCTAAATTATGTATTTGTGTTCTTTTATTAGCAAATCAAAGCATAGTTTGAATCACAGAATATATTATGTTCCATTTCACGGAGGCACTGCAGATGGCATTCAGCTTGGCTTAACATATATCTTGAAACTATTTTGATTGCGGTATATACTTGCTTATAAGTCAAATCCAGTTACAAACATCATAGACCATGGTTGGCCTGTGCATAATACACTGGCAGATTAGGGTCTGTGTTGTTTGATTACTTTAACTGCCTAGACCCGTATCTGTTCATGTCTTATGTGATGGCAGATCTGGGACTGTGCAGTTATTGGTTGGACTCTACTTATTTGTGAGTATGTATGGCACTGCAGTTACAAAATTCACATAATTCAAACATACTTGCTTTTGGTTCTGGGAAGTTTTTGTATTAACAGTTGTATCTGACAGTTTTAGTTGCCATGGTGACACAAAGGTCAGTGTGCTGGGTTTGTGACTAAAAGGGTGTGGTTAGAATCCTGCCATCAGATTAGCCAGTAGTGGATACCATTCTGTGACCTTGAGCAAGGCACATTACTTTTCTTGACACACTTTATGTTGATTGCCATGGCACTAAATAACCTACTTGTGTTGCTGTACCATAAAGGGTCAAACCAATTTTTGTGGCCAATGTTGACAATATCCGTTAGGTTAGAAATCAGAGGTAGTCATAATATGGTTTGGCTGCAAGCCATTTTACCTTGTAAGAAAATTTTTCTGGAAATATTTCAAAAATACAGCAGAATCTGTCTTGAAAGACCACCCCTTCTGCCAAAACATAATGGTCTTTCATGACAGGTCATAATACTGTATGGAGAACCTGATATCTCAAGACAGGTCATCTCCCACAGCATTGGTCACTCATGACAGGTCATAATACTATGGTATATAATCAATCTGTGCATTTAGAACCTGGTCTCTCAAGACAGGTCATCTACCATAGCATTGGTCTCTGATGACAGGTTTCACTGTATTTCAGTCTTGTTCAGATTTATGGTATTTATCTATTGATGTAAACATGTAGGAAAAAGTTCTCTCTTTAAGTCACATACATACTGTTGTAAAATCTAATGAGGCACATCAATTTATTATTGAAAGACAGATCACATTATTCTGTTACCAGGCAACCATCTTATAGTAACATCCTTATCCTTGGATAATTTTACTTTACTCTCGTGGTCCATGATTGCTGGTGATAGCTTTCTTTTGATAAGCTAAGGTAGTTATTTGACAAGCTGATGATGGATGGGAAGTCTCTGTATTTTACATCATTCCATGTGCTATGTTTAAGACTATAATGGAAATCTCTGTATTACTTTTACATCATTCCATGTGTTATGTTTAACATTATGACCAATCCTACGCTAAGTAGATTTAATTAAAGCTAAGCAATTTTACTTTATCAACTCAGATTCTGAGTAATTTATTTCATACCCTGTTTTTCAAACATATAACCATAAGAATTAATAATAATAATACTAATAATAATAATAATAATAAGCAACTTTATATCAAGAGGGTAAATTGGTTATATTGTAATATATTTTTCTCTCCTGTGAGGCTCCCAGGATGAAAAATCTATTCTGAATACAAAAAGTATAATAAAACATAATGTAACATTAGAGATGGAGCAATAATGGACCCACACAAGTTGATATCTTAAAATTTAAGCTTTGCAGTTAACTTATTGCATTCAGTACAAAGTGAAATAGGCAGCATGTGGACTACTGTTTAAAATAACCCAATATCCCAAAGAAACAAACCTCAACACTCTAAAACCTGTTTGATTTGATAATGGAATTGATGGGGATAGCTATGTTTCAAGCTCAACTATTTGAAATATCATGGAAATAGGAAAATCTATGGTAGAGAATGAAATATATATAAGCATGTTATATTATGGTCAGTAAAGTCGATTCATGAAGATGAACAATTCTACTTATGGAAGTTAAAAGATAAGTATATTTAAGGAAATGAAAAGAAGATGAAAAAGCTCAGAAGACACCAGAGAACTGTATTCCAAGAACCAAAGTAGTATATGCTGTGATGGTCTATGACAGAAACCTCTAGATCATGACCTAGAACAATGTCAAGTTTAGTTTCAAACTTGCATCAACTGGCATTTTGATATAGCGTTTGAGTGGGTGGGTGAGGATCGGGCTGAATTGTACCTATATTGCCCAGGTGAGATGGATGGTTGTTTTATTGTAAGGTGAGAACTTTATGAAGACATACCACCAGAAAAAATCTTGCACTTTTGATGGAATATGGATTATATGACAAATTTTGACTTAAAGTTTCAGGATTTTATGTTTTACCATTATCTTTATATCTTTCACTGAATTTTAAAATATTTTTTTTGGGGGGGGGTTTGTCTTCCAGTACTTATGTTTACATTTATTTGCAATTAAATTTTAATAGGCACTATCTATATCCATTATTGTGCTGATGTGCTCTTGAACTCTTTTACATGCATGCCTCCCTTAATCATTTTTTTTTTTATTTCAACTAAAGTTAACCAGTGCTTGATATTTATGGGGCTGCATTTGAGCTCAGTAGTCTGCATTTTCTGTCATAATTTGTAGAATTATATCCCTTGATTGTTAAACAAACCCTCTTTTGTTTGGGCCTGACAAATTCTTTATTTATGATTAAATTTATACAAGCTAAGTAGACAGCTTGATATTGATATGACCATGGTAGACAGCTTTTTATTAATATGACCATGGTAGACAGCTTGATATTGATAGGACAGGTAGACAGCTTGATATTGATTTGTTCTTGTTAGACAGCTTGATATTGATACGGCCTTCTTGGTAGATATCTTGATATTGATAGGACTTTGGTAGACAGCTTGATATTGATGTGGCCTTCTTGATAGCTTGATTTTGATAGGACCTTGCTAGATAGCTTGATATTGATTGGACTGGTAGACAGCTTGACATTGATATGACCTTGGTAGACAGCTTGATACTAATAGGATTCTGGTAGACAGCTTGATGTTGTATGGCCTTCTTTGTTGGACAAAATGATATTGATAGGGCTTTGCTGGACAACTTGATATTGATAGGACCTTGCTAGACAGCTTGACATTGACATGACCTCTGGTAGACAGCTTGATATTTTTCTTCTAAAACCTTTGAAAACAAGTGATAGCAGTAGCAACATTCATCATCAGGACAAAAAAAATTTTAATTTAATTACTTTATGTTTATTCCTGATCTATGCATTATACAACAAACGCCTTAAAGAGCAATAGCTTTCAGTAGAGAAAGGTTCATCAACGTATTGCAGGAGTTGTTGTAATTATAAAGGAAAGTGGCAGTATGTATTTTTTTCCATAGTACCTTAGAGCTGGGTACCACAAAAAAGTTTGTACCGTGGTGTTTCTGATTGTTCCATGATACGTACAATGGTATACAGCAAGTTATATTAGGGACTGACAATTCAGTGTCCTGGAGCAGGGGCCTGACACTTTGTTTAATTTCTATCTGTCAATATTTGGAAAAATATTTTTCTCTAATAGATAGCATAATAACAGCATATTATAGCCATGGGTTTATTTGGAAAAAAAATATTAATTATCTTGAGATGAAAGAAAAGAAACTGTTTCAGATCAAAAGAAAATCATGGGCCCACTTCCATCCCAAAAATTAAATGGCCAGCAATTTATAGTTGATCAGTTTGCTCTGTGTATGTTAAGGACACAGGGCACTAATTATATGGAAAAATGGGAACCAGACTGGAAATGGGTGAACATAAAATAGAGTGTATATGGGTTTTTTTCTGGTCAGGAATGGTTAATAATGTAGGTTATTGTTAGGAAAAAGAATCTTTTGAGAGCTTATCCTATTTGTAACTGAAAAAAAATAGAGACATTGTTTTATTGATGGAATTTCAGTCCTTTAACAGTCTTGAATTTGGAACACTTATTACTGAAATTACCACCTGACTCGGTGCGGAATTGAAAGCATATGTTTCAAACACTTGTAGGTCCAGAAAATGCCATGGCTCATATCCTTTTCTCTACACAGAAGCTGACATCCAGGTTTCATCTATACTGATAAATATTGGTTTGATCATGAGCACTCAGAAATTTAAAGTTACTGAATTTTTAATATCATGGTGTTTGCATAGGTTTACTATGGGAACTGAATTAGTACCGTGAGTCCTTAACTGCAGCACAAGTTGAAATAAAAAGTGGGAGGATTAAGCGGATACTGTTAAAGACATGGTGCTGACACTAGAGAGCTTTTGGTGAAAATCAAAAGTGTCATACTGAAGACATTGTGCTGACACTAGAGAGCTTTTGGTGAAAATCAAAAGTGTCATACTGAAGACATTGTGCTGACACTAGAGAGCTTTTGGTGAAAATCAAAAGTGTCATACTGAAGACATTGTGCTGACACTAGAGAGCTTTTGGTGAAAATCAAAAGTGTCATACTGAAGACATTGTGCTGACACTAGAGAGCTTTTGGTGAAAATCAAAAGTGTTATACTGAAGTCATTGTGCTGACACTAGAGAGCTTTTGGTGAAAATCAAAAGTGTCATACTGAAGACATTGTGCTGACACTAGAGAGCTTTTGGTGAAAATCAAAAGTGTCATACTGAAGACATTGTGCTGACACTAGAGAGCTTTTGGTGAAAATCAAAAGTGTCATACTGAAGAAGCCAACAAATTTACTAGTTACACTACTGGTATGAAAGATATTGTATGACCATCTGAAAAATCCCCATGTGACATACATAAATGACGCTGGACCTAGAATAATACTGTGCAGATTTTTCATCAGTCTGTCTGCATTGCCGAGTGTCTAGCTTTGAATGTTTCAGAAATATTTTATGAGATATATGAATGGATTTCAACTGCAGTCATAGGCAAATGAATATTTCCTTAGTTATCTAATGGAACATAGGTTTTGGCTCAGTAAGTGACCCTTTCTTCATGCACCATACTTACTGAATACACACTCTGCTTTCAAGCAAATTTCAGTGCAAATGTCACAGAATAGCAGTACTTAAAACCTTTAATTTTATGCAGAAGGCTCATTTTTTACAGTACTTTCAAACTCACTTTTATGTTTTCATTACAAGAAATTATTGATGCATTGAACATAATGTGTTAACTTAAGCATATATTTTTTATGAAATGAAGATTTGGTTTCTTTCTAATATGTGGATTAGACTTTTTGAGAATCATTCAGATATTTTTTTAACAAGAATATTTCTAAACAATATTGTTAATTTTCATCTCTTTATTTTCTGCTTGAATAGTAGCAAGATTTTAAAATGTAAATAAAAATGCAGTTCCTAATGTGTGCCCAGTAATGAAAAAATCTCAACAACAATATTGCAACAAGATGTAATTCTTCTAACATTGCATCCTATTCAAAACAGCTGCTACACTCTGTGATATATATGTATACCTTTATGTTGCAGATGTTTGTGAGTTTTATCATCAGATTTACTAAACAAATTTGATTCCTCTGTAATTATAATAGATGGCTTTAAGTCCCTCCACTTCAACTTGCCCCTTAAAAAAGTATAATTCCGTAGACCACATTTTTGAAGCTTTGAAGCTGAAATGGACTTTGAATGAGTTTGGCATTTTAGATGATTTACATTGTGGAATGTCTCTTGGGAGTTAAACTCAGGGTATAGTTTTCTCCAAATGTGGAGCATTTCTAACCTTGCCTTGAATCTTGACATGTCTTGAGTCTTTCTTAGTTTGTCTGGATTTTTTAAAGTTTCAATACAAAATTTCATTTCAGCAGCAAAGTACTTGCTCTCTCTCTCTCTCTCTCTCTCTCTCTCTCTGTTTGATGTCACTTTGCACACCCGGTTTCATCTGAGAACTCGTCAACAAGCATTCTGTCCAAGATATTGTTGTCAAACTCAGCTAACTCTAAATTCTTGGCCTAGATACCATAAACTGCTCGCTGCTGCTTAACAGTATTCTCCCATTATCTCCAGTGGCAAAAGTGGCCATTTTCACCAGTAAAGACTGCATTTCTTAAAATTACATATGTGTGTAGGCTTTTTTTTAAAAATAATTTAAGATGTATGGCAATAAATCATTCTGGATATTTTATAAGTGGGCTGTTATGTAATATTTCAAGTTGTACAAGTTATTCAAGACCAGGTGTGTGATACGGGATCAGATTAAACATTTATATTGCATGCCAGATCAGGCAATGTAAGATTAAGTGGGTATGTAATAAAACTATATTTGTAATATTCGTCATTAATTTTTGACAGACACAACCATTTAAAAAAAAATTGTTTAACTATTTTGTCATTAATAATGGAGAGAGTATGTTAATATAATTTAAGCCCCTACAAGATTCCTTGGGAATTTCCATACATTCCTTGCTGACAAAAACTACTGATGTAGTGGTGTATTGGAAAACAACCAGCTAGCTGATTTTTTCCCCTGTGGGAAACTTCAGCAGGGTGGAAAAAATTGGCTGTTAACCTGGTACAGTGAAAAAGTGCCACCGGAGAAGAATACTGTGGTAAACCAGTATACTCGTAATACAGCACACCTCTAGCTGGCACTGATTGATTTTATGTGTGTTTTATATTAAAAAGTTTGAAAAAAGAGAATTTGTGTTGATAAATGCAGGGTTAAATAACCCTATATCTTAAAGGCACTGTTGTCAAGGCCAAGTAAACTAAATTACTATAGTTATGAATCTTTTTAAGCAGCCACCTGTCTTCAGAGGCCAATTTCCCAGATCCTGGAGACTACTGGTACTGCTGAAAACAGGTTTGGCAGTATTTGCTTTTGTCTTAGAAGCAATTGTGTTTGAAGTTTTTAAAGCTCATAAGCTGTTTCAAAAGTGTCATATTTAACACACACTATTCAAACTGTCTCGTTTAACGAAGGTCTTTCCAACAGTGCCCCATTTAATGTAGGCTGTTCCAACAGTGTCCCATTTAACACTGGCTGTTCCAACAGTGTCCCATTTAACACAAGCTGTTCCAACAGTATCCCATTTAACACAGGCCATTCCAAGAGTGTGTCATGTAATACAGGCTGTTCCAACTGTCTCATTTAATAAGGCTGTTCCAACAGTAACCCATTAACTACAGGCTGTTTTAATAGCATCCAATTTAACACAGGCTGTTCTAACAGTGTCCCATTTAACACATATGAATGATTTCCTTTCAAGGTAATATAATTGAGTCATTGGATTACCAGAATCATAATAGCAGTAGATAATGCAAGCCAGACAAAAAAGATGCTAAATGGAGTAACTATCATCAATACATGTTTATAAGCCAAGTCCAACTGCGAGCAACATAGCTCATGATCTGCAATACCAGCAGATCAGATATATGGTGTTTGTTCTGCCGATTACTCCTTAAAAACTGCATAGACCCAGATCTGTCAGCGCATTATGCAACAGTAGATCTATGTCTGTGCAGATTGTAATTGGAGTATACTTAAAAGTGAGTCTACATGGTAAGACTTAATGTGAAAATTGAATTCTCTGAACATGCGTGTGCTAACAGTATACTGTTCTATTTTTGTTGTGTACGATAGGTACAATTTTTTGTGATTATGCAAACAATGATGTTATTTTCGGTGCTTAAATTCACATATGTTCAAGGTTTCTTGTTTCTTAAGTGGTTCTTTTGTTTTTGCTTTGTCTTTTGTAGTCCTGATTTGTTTTTGCTTGGTCTTTAAAGGCCTGATTTGTAGCTATCATAAAATCAAATGTATGTACAACATACAGAAAAGTATACCTCTGCCAGTGCATAATGTTTTGGCAGATATTGGTTTGTGCTATTTACTAAGACTAATCGGTACAACAATTAACATAGACCCTAATCAGATTCTGCATTATGCACTGGCAAATCTGGGTCTAAGTTCTTTGCTGTTGAATCACACCTACATGTGAGTATATATGGTAGCTGTTTAGGGTTGATGCTGAGTGATTAATGATGTTTGTGTTTTCTTGAGTTACAAGGCTGAAGAGAAAAGCATCCATTTGCAAACTTGGAGTAAGCTTTCAGTTGGCAAGCAGATATGTATTCCATCCCATTAGTACCCATGAGAAATATTTTTGAGAACAAAGCCCTAACCTTGAGTCACCACTTTGATTGTAACCTTTTGAGTTATATGCAAGTAACTGATGAGTTATATGTGAGTAACATTTGATTTTTATTTGAATAACCTATGAGTTATTTATGAGTAACCTGAGTTATGTGTAAGTACACATAGTTACTAGCCAATGAGTTATATATATGCAACCTACAAAAGTTATATGTAAGTTACTTGTGAGTTATATATGAGTAACTTGTGAGTTATATGTAACCAACTTGTGAGTTATATGTGAGCAAACTTTATGTTATATGTAAGTAGCCTATGAGTTATAAGTGGTCTGTGAGTTAAATGTAAGCAACCTGTGAGTTATATGTAAGCAACCTATGAGTTACATGTAAGCAACCTACAAGTTGTATGTGAACAACCTATGAGTTATATGAAAATAATGTGCCAGTTATATATTAGTGGATTATGAGTTATGTGAACATCCGATGAGTTATATGTAAGTAATCTATGAGTTATATGTAAGTAATCTATGTGTTACATGTAAGCAGTCTTTGTGTTATATGTAAGTAATCTGTGAGTTGTAAGTAATCCATGTATTATATGTAAATATTCTATGGGTTATATGTAAGTAATCTATGAGTTGTATGTAAGTAATCAATGTGTTATATGTTAGTATTCTATGAGTTGTATGTAAGTAATATATGTGTTATATCTAAGTATTTGGTGAGTTATATGTAAGTATTCTATGAGTTGTAAGTAATCTATGTGTTTTATGTAAGTATTCTATGAGTTATATTTAAGTAATCTATGTGTTATATGTAAGTATTCTATGAGTTATCAGTGAGTTACATGTAAGTATTCTATGAGTTATATGTAAGTAATCTATGTGTTGTATGTAAGCATTCTATGAGTTATATGTAAGTATTCTAGGAGTTGTATGAAAATAATGTACAATATGTGTTACATGTAAGTATTTTATGAGGTACGTAAGTAATTTATGAGTTGTATGTAAGTATTCCATGAGTTGTATGTAAGTAATCTATGAGTTGTATGTAAGTAATTTATGAGTTGTATGTAAGTAATCTATGGGTTGCATGTAAGTAATCTATGAGATATATGTAAGTAATCTATGTGTTGTATGTAAATAATCTATGAGTTGTATGTAAATAATCTGAGTTGTATGTAAGTAATCTGTGAGTTATATGAATGTACTCTGAGTTGTATGTAAGTAATCTGCAACTTATATGTAAGTAATCTATGAGTTATGCATAAGTAATGTATGAGTTAGATGTAAGTAATCTATGAGTTATATGTAAGTAATCTGTGAGTTAGATGTAAGTTATATGTGTAAGATTTTTATTTGGTTTAGTGACAGTTTTATCCATCATTTATAGAATGAGTATGTAACATGAAAGCAATACTTTAAAAGGAGATCCACATGAAATATCAAAACAGTAAAATATGTTACAACAAAGTTTCATGACACATTCCAGACCAAAGGTTTCATTTAATACAAAGATTTAGCTGACATGTATACATTCACATATATATATACATACTGTGTGCAGTCAACCGATACATTTATTCAAATTTCCGAATTGCATTGTTTTAGTATTGGTAGCAAATATCTGCAAACAAAAACCAACATATGTAATATATTCATTGAAAACATCCATTTTTTATAACTTCACTAATCTTTAAAATGAGAAATTAAAATTTCAGTAAAGTCACATATTTACTCCAAGAACCCTTTGATATCATTTTCCAGCATTGTGGCATTACCCATGGTTTTGGTTTTATTTTGTTGCCATTTTGTTTTCTTGTAGGCAGGTGTTTTTAAATGGCTAGAGGATTTAGGTGTCAAAATTCATACACAAAATGTTAAAACAATAAAAAGCATTCATTTATCTATGTAATTTGGGATTATCAAGAAGAGTGATAATCTTGGTTTTGTCATGGATACATTGCCGAGATTTAGATTCAATATACATATGCTCTAAAAAAATGTGTGTAATACAACAAAATATTACTGAAAAATAACTTTTACTTGCAGAGCACACTAAAGAATACAGATGATCCAGTGAAAAAAATGAAAGATAGCAAAGATAAGAAGAAAATAAAAGAAATCAAAAAGGGACCAAGAATGACAGGTGTCCACACAGAATTATAATATTTGGAAAAGGAACTCAGAGTGCCAGGTACCCACACAGAGCAATGATATTTAGAAATAGCCTGACCATTCTTTAAAAGTTGCAGATATCAGGGTCTGTTTTATCTTCTTGGACAGATACCATAGTCTGTTATATCTACTTGGGCAGATATCATCTGTTATATCTGCTTGGACAGATATCAAGGTCTGTTATATCTACTTGGACAGAGATCATGGTCTGTTGTATCTGCTTGGACAGATATCATGGTCTGTCATGTCTATGTGAACAGATTGTCTGTTATATCTGCTCAGACAGATAGTGTGGTCTGTTATATCTACTTAGATATCATGGTCTGCTATATCTACTTGGACAGATATCATGTTCTGTTATTTTTATTCTGATGCTTTTCATTTGAGAAAAGGCCTGCTAACATAAATTTATAAACGGCAGTACTAAAGAGTTTATATTCTAAACTGGTAATGTGTTCATGGAATTCAAATATCCTGTCACAGTGACCTAAATGACCTGCCACACTGATCTAAATGCAATATTCAACTGCCTGGATGAACAAAGAAAGGTACCATGGATACTTGCCTATAAGTTTAGTTCAACTGCAAGCAACATTGACCTTGACCAGCTATCACATAGTGCACTGCAGTTCAGGGTCTTTGTAGTTTGTTCTACTTATTAACCCTGACAAACTGCATCTGCTGGCACACTGTGTGACAGCATTAATGGCTCTATGCAGTTTTCAGTTTGATCCAGCTGTTACACAAGTATATATGGTAATATAACATTTTCATTCCCCTTTCATATTCTTGGCAAGGGACAAAGAAATGATGACAAAATTCTCAAAGAAAGACAAAATTAATGTTATTTATATTTACAATTCATGAGAATATGCACTGTCTTCTCTTATCTCTCTATATAATAGTTGGGACAATATTTGTTGATCAAAGAGCATGAGATGTTTCAATGTCAAATATGTGCAAATCATAGTTCGGTAAATCAGACAGATGTAGATGTTTTACGCAGTTGGCTGCAAGTTATTACATTACTGAAAAATATTATTTGTATTGTAATAATAAAAGAGATTAAATATATGCTCCACTTTTTCAATTTTATCCATTTTCCATCATAAACACATGCAATATATATATATATATATATATATATATATATATATATATATATATATATATATATATATAATTATTAATAAATAGAGATAAACAGATTTATTAATATTTTTATTATGTTTAATGCACATTTTTAAAAAAATAATATATCTTTATATATTATTGATGAATGTTCAGTATTTAATCAGAACTCAAATTATATGATAAATTATTATATAATAAAAAAACGGTCACACATTCTATGTGTTAGTGTTGTTTATTTTATAATTTATTATATATATATATATATATATGGAAAATAATCATCAAGAGATTTAGGTAAATAAAAGAAAGTTTTACAGATGAGAAATCGCAAAATTTGTTGCATTTTAACCCATTATTGTATAATGATGCTGTAATGTGGCAAATTTTGAAGACTTATTGAAACTTAATGTGAATAAATTGTGCATTGAAGTTAGCTTAGTCAAGCCAAAAGGTCTTGAGAAAGTTCACTGATATTTCTCTTATTTCATCTCTGAAACATAAAAGGGTCTACGTTAAGCTTCAATAGGATTGACTGAGTCATCGTAATGGTATAGTGACACAGCGTACATAGAGTTACAACCATATCAGTCAGGGGAGGATTTTATGTCAAATAATTGATCTTCAAAGGAAAGCTAATTGCAGCATATTTTAGGCTGGTGAAATCTGATGAAAGACGTGATTATTTGGGCAGAATTTTAGGAACAGTTACTTCTGATTGGTCAGTAAAGAATTAAGGCGTATACTTTGGGAGACTTAGAATTTATAGGAGCAACTTTAGTCAAATTTCTTTAGTCGAGAATCTTGCTTGGAAGAAGTCAGATTGACTCTGTGGGGACAATAGAATTGTGTTTCCCTGTAGTGCTAGGACACACGAGTGTGTGGGGAGAAAGAAAGAACAGCATTAAGGTACGCAATTTTAGTTTCAATATAATATTCTATTTTCATTTGTTTGTTTTATGCAAATGTGTTTGATATGCTATGATTCATGCTATGTCTCGATTATTCAAGTTCATAGGAATCTATTGCTGAGAGTTGTATGCAATTTATTTCTGAATTTTACAGTTTGTTCATTGATAGAATTGACGGATTGCATGTAATCAGATATTCAATGTGCGGAATTTTCGTAGGGATTTATGATGTAACCCAAAGAATGTTCAAATGTACAGTATTTTCATAGAGATTTATGACTTAACCCTAATATGCAGATGTGTCATATTTTTTATGGTTACATAAATTGATTTCCTGTGTAGGATGATATTGTTATCGTGAGTTAATGACAATTGTATATATATACGTATGATTTCGCAACGCTTAAATGATCTTGCAGGTTATTGGTTATTGTAGCTAGATTTAGTGAATATTATGCCATAAGTAATTGAACATTTATCTTATTGGACAGAATTGACTGGTCAAATGTAAACAAGACGTGTAGTAATGTATGCTGGTATATACGGCCACATGTGTCTGTAGAGAACACGTGGTAATTCCTAATCAATTGCTATGTGGTGAGGGCAGTGAACTTCAAGCTAAGGTCATTCGTGCAAATATAGCGTGTATCTTACCGAAATACAGGAATATGTAAGGACCGTTATTTGTTATGATCACATTATGTCAGAATTTATGCAGTGTGAATCACTAATCTGTATACGAACCAAGAGAGTTTATATAAGATCACATTATGTCAGAATTTATGCAGTGAATTGCCAATCTGAATACGAACAAAGAGAGTTTACATATATGCAAATAAGTGGGTGAAAACATAACTAGCTCTCGTAATACTCTAGTATTTAAGGGAACAGCTTTATACCCTCGAAGAAAGGAGAAAAGAAGTAAAAGGAAAACCTGATGAGTCAAGGTGAAATCCGCATCTAAGAGAGGTCAGAATAAACAGGGGTCAGAAAGAGGACCAAAGCAAACGCATCAGACGTGGAAACAAGACGAGAGGAGACAGACGCCAGGTGATGCTGTCAAGCGTGGAATTTAACTCTAAATTCACTACTGGTAATGTGATGTAAATTGAACACTGCGACTAAATTCTATCAATGTAAATCTGTTGGATTGAAAAGTGAAATTTTGATCATGTATTAATTGATTAAATTTATTTTTATTTATTGGTAAATGGGGCTCGTAGTTATTTCTTTCAATAGCCTTGCACAGCTATGTTAACATTCCATCTATCCGTCCACACTGGGCAATAACACCGTGGGAGGTCATTCCCTAGTTAACGATTGCCAGATCAATTAAGGAGGCTTTAATGTTTAAAGTCCCCCGTTACAGATGCCTTTTGATGGCTTTCATGACAAATCCAATTAAGATACCAAATATTACCAAATTTAAGTCATTGTATGTAAAACCATCACTTATATGTCTGAGAGAATGAATCTAGAAAACAAATATGAAGCAAATAATTAGTTTATCAGCCGGATTAAAGCAAATGTGCAGTTCTGTCTGTAATCGACAGTTGTATGTAACGGCATGTCTGCCATTTTTAAACATGTGCTTTGCATCATGCGGATTGCAGGGCGAAGCTATTTGAAATTTTGAATAGTAAAAATTAGATATTTGTGATAATTATATATGATACATGGGATTATGGGACTCTTTGAATTAGTTATTTACTGTTATCAAGTTTTCCTCAAGAAGAGGAATCTTAGAGCAAACTTCAAACTTTGGAATGAGGCTCTTAGCTAAAAATAGTTACTGTTATATGTTCAGTTTTCAAGTTTATATCCATAATTTCAGCAAGCAGATATGACCAAGAATCACCAATTCATCAAAACTATGGATTTTCGATATTTAAAAAAAAAATTATTAGCAAATTGTAACACTAATCAACACAAAAAATAAAAAGTTCTTGTATATTCATCTATCTTTAGAAAGAAGGAAACACTGTTAGTCACATGGCACAGCAAATTCTGCTCAACTCCATTAATATATAGTGCTTGTTTAGTGCAGTAAAATTTTGGATTTGCCCTTAGCGAAATATGTTTCAGTACTTTTAAATCTTTATTTATTTCAGTTTTCACATTAAAATCAATTTAGTCCATAAATTTTTGAATTTCCCAAGAAAGTTGATACATGATAGCAAGTCTCTCAATGAGTGAATCAAGCACTTCAGATTTCAAAGCCATTAAAACTGCTAAATATACTAAATATTGCACACCAGTGTTGATTTCATGCTTGATTGCCACCGCCCTTCCAACCCCACCCTAGGTTTTCAGAGATCTGATAGACTTTTGTTTTTAATCAGTAGCAATTTAATTACTGCCCCCAAAAACATATTTCAAATTCTTTCACATTGATAATGAGAGGGTAGGATAGTGGGTTTTCTGATTTTGAAAATTCAGCAAACATTTTTGTCACAGAAAATTGACAAAAGGTTAAGACTTAGGTTACATCGTACGTTTTTATTGATAAAGGATATAGAGAAGGGATAAATTGATGTCATGTTTGTCTCCGAATAACTTAACAACAACAACGATCATAAGACATGGATATAAAAATATTTTGAGGTATACAACACATTCAGTTTTTAGTTTTATGACTGTAACAGAAAATGTGTCTGAATTTAGATTTACAGAATACAGTACATACAATATAATAAAATTTATAATACAGATTATAATACATGCAAGTAAATTTTAAACAATCCAAATAGAAAAGTTTCAGAATTGAAAAAGAGACTAAACTTGTT
The DNA here is from genome assembly GCA_016617855.1 of Megalonaias nervosa. Taxonomy (NCBI): domain Eukaryota; kingdom Metazoa; phylum Mollusca; class Bivalvia; order Unionida; family Unionidae; genus Megalonaias; species Megalonaias nervosa. The sequence continues at coordinate 84,269 of JAECUM010092970.1, read as the reverse complement.
TGTGCACTCAAGGGATATCATTTCAGCAGCAGTAGTAACTTAATTTGTTTCATAAGTCTACATGTTAGTGAAAGGGGAAAAATTAAAATAATGATTTTGTATATGTCACAGATGTTGAGGAGCACATACTACAAGGTAACCATTTAAATAGTTTGAGGCAAATAAAATAATTTATCTGTTCATTTTTTGGGTCTTATTTTATAAAGTTATTGTCAGTAATGATTTCAAGATGTATGTATCATTATGTCTTATTTATTCAAGCTTTTCTTAACTGAATTTCCAATAATTTGTACCTATTCAAGTCTGTTGGCTATAAAATAATTTTTGTACAATATTTCAGACTGAATTAAATGCTTCTTTAAAGACATCCAATTATGCACTTTTTTGTGACTTATTTCAGTAAGTTAACAAAAATGGTGATACAATTACAGACTGAGCGCATTTCATATGGGTCATACATTAGTCAAATATGTTCCACAAACATTTGAAATGCATGATTTCAGAGACACATATTCCCACTACCATTGACTGTCCCCAATTAAGATATTCTTCCTGAAATGTTTGTCTTGATTGAAAATTATTGAATCATGTTCATTCCATGTTTTAGTAATGATGATATTCTCATAATGTTCAGTGATTCCTGGATAGCGAAACATCTCATACGCCAGATAAGTCATATGATAACTACAATGTTAATTTTCTTCTCAATCCAAAAAAATGACAAAAAAATGAAAGATGAATGTACCATCTTTGTTCTTTTCATTACTTTTTAGTATCATTCAGACATTGATCTTTGGGACTATTTTATGGTTTATGAAGACATTTTCTAAAATTAAATTTGTGTTGAGTAGTTCATATTACTTAATTACCCTTCAAGATTTGACATCTTTGACACCCGATATTCAAACAAGATAGAAACAAAGGGCTGCTCCTACCATATTTGCCTCTAATGCCCTCCCTGCTGACATTTCTCGCATCCCTCCCCCATTCTCCAGATCACTAAAACACTTACTTTAAGCTGCTATGTTACATTAATTTCATGTATTATTTTTCATTTAATATAGAATGCTTGTATGGGTGGAAGCTTGCTTGTTCTTCATTTTGAAAGGACATCCTATACATTGTGATCAAAAGTGTTTTCTTTGGCTGAAAAATACTTATACCAGTATCCACTTCTCATTATGCTGGAAAAATTACCCCCTTGTCCAAAAATGACACTTTATATTACGTTCTCTGACACAGATATTAAAACTAAAATACAAGAATAGATTTTCTGTTGTAATTCTTCAAACCTGATAGAATATTATCAATAATTCACACTTAAGTCTCATTGCCAAAAAGTACTGTATTTTTATAAGTTAATTTACACACAAAACATTTTTTTATTTCAATCTTATAACTCACATTATTTTAAAAAAGCCAATTAATACATATCTATGTTCTGTAAATAACTATTATTAATGACAGGATTTTAGAACTTGGGTTGTAGTGCATTCTGATGACTTGACTACGTATGCATTTACATGGTTTATATACAGAAAATTTGTTACGAGGTAGCAAAGCTTGTCAAATTCTGCATACTGAAAGATCTAATGGAATGGCATACTTAAAATGTGTTGGGTTAAGTAGCAAGTTTCTTTTGTGGAGTTTTTAAGAATAAACAGTAGATTTAAAACAAGAGCACACTTAGATTTTTAGGACTGTTGAATAAATCTAAATTTGTTTTTTTTTATGTAAACTTAAGTCATTCACTATAAAATCAGCTTGCTTCCATGATGCAAAACAATAAATCAATGATTAAATACAGTAATTCCCACTTATTTAAAGTTTGCATTGGTAGGAAAATCTTGTTTCACATTTGAAAGCGGACCTCAATATTTCTTGATAAAATTCTGATCTTAGGATATAAGGGGCTTGGTCCAGCATCAGTGGACTTTGTGGCATATTTCTTGCATTTGGATCAAACTTATGCAATGCCTAAATACTGTAAAACTTGTCTTGAAAGACCACCCCTTCTGCCAAAATATAATGGTCTCTCAAGAGAGGTTGTCTCTCATGACAGGTCACACTATATAACCAATAAATCTGTGCATGGAGAACATGGTCTCTGAAGATAGGTTGTCTCTCATAGCAGTGGTCTCACAAGACAGGTTTTACTGTGTATGCGTATGTATCTAAGTAAAATCGATATGTATGTGATTGATTATACTGCTTTTATATTCATGCCTTTTTATGAATTGTTTGTCATTCTTCTGCTTTATTTCAGCTTTCTTTGAACTTGAACACAGGCATTCATATTTGGGAGATATAAAATCAGCTTTATTATCTTAATAGTGGGGTCCCAGGTGGCCAGTAGTTCTAAATCCCTCACTGTTATCTATCACTGCCACTCACCTCTGTCCATGTGGGTTCAAGCCAGTTTGGGTATGTGAGAAGGCTTGTCAGTAGCTTCTGATGGGTTGGTGGTTCTTACCAGGGTTTTCCTGGGTTCTTCCTCCACCAGTTATACTTGCTGCCATGCATGACCTATCTTGCACTGAAATGGCATTAAACCCAAAACAACAACAGTATCTTAATATTATTTTTGCATTGTTTTAAACATTTTATGATAGTAACCGATCTACTTGGTACAAATTTCAACAAATTAAATGGTAGACAAAAATACTTTTTTATATTTGAAATGTTTAAGATCACCTGAGTACACTCAAGAAAAGTACAAGCTCAGAATATTCAGCCAAAACTTTATTGAATTTAAGTGTTCAATCTTAAGATTTCACTGAAAACAAAATACTGCTGGGCCTGTATTAGGTGGAACTTGGATAATCCTTGCCAAATAATTAGAAAAATCTCACTTTTATCAATCATAAATCGAAAAAATTCAAAGCATGATTGATTTGGCAAGAATGTAGTAAGCTTAATAAAAAAGAATGCTAAAAAAATATATGTAATTTTTGTTATGCTTTGACACATTCTAGGCAGGAATTTTTGGTTGCTGTAGCAACCAACTATTTCATCCCCTGCGTGCTGAAGTGAAGTATACCCAATACTCTTTCAGTGTCTTCAAAACAATTTCCCACAATAAAAAAAGAAAATTCTTGATATAATTTAAATACTAGATAATGATATGCAAATGATTTGTCACTAAATTTCTAATTAAATTACTGTCCTGTAATTATGCAAATGAATATCATAATCTAAAGCTGTATCTTTCCTCATGCTTAATTTTATTTCCCCAGCATGTAAAAGAGCAGATATAACCATGCCCTTTCATTGGCATAGCATATCGTATAAATTCAGTTTATTTTATTTTATGTTGACACATACCCAGTGTGAATTAGTTTAGTTTAGCACATGCTGAAATTTTCATTACAAATGGTTGAAAAATAGTGACTTAGGATGATCAGAATTTTTGTATATGATATACAGCAGCAGTTGGATAGGTGGCAGACATTAGGCCTGAAAGTCTGTCAGGCTGCCAATGTATCTGTATAAATCATCTTTACCAGCAAAAGTATTGGTCAATACACTTCACTGCATCAGCAGATGAGAAAAGAAGACAAGCACAAATGTTGCATTAGTGTTCATATGTACTGTAGATAAAGCTTTCGTATGCATTAACTGACATTTCACTTGCCATAAAGGTCTATCATTTAACTTTTTAGGGGTTAGTGTTTGGAGCCTGGGATTTTCTTTCCTTGCACTTCTAAGATAATTCAATTTTTTCAGGTAATATGATGGGGATCGTTCCTTTTTGTTACAAATCAGAAAAAAGAATGTCTTTTTCAAGCTATTTGGTGTCCAGAAGTTTTGAAAAAACAGCCAGGCCCATATATGGGGAAGAAAATGGTTGGTAACTTACAAACAATGTCGGTTTTCAAGCATTGAAGAGTCCAAGAGATCAAAAGTTACTTATGCTCTGTTTATAAGGAATTTTGACAAAGCATGCGGAAATAATGCATATTTTAAATACGTTGTATTGAAGTTTTTCTGATGTAAATTGTGACTGAATTTTTTAAAATTTCTTACAATTTTTTACTGACAAATTGAAATGAATGTATTGCTATCTCTGATTAACCTAAGACCATATGCAAAGGAATGTCACTCTTACCTGCCTAAAGAGAAAGTGTTGATTAGGTGTATTTAGGAGCATGCAAGTGTGCACGCCATTTATACACACACACACGTGCACGTGCGCACGCGCACACACACACACACACACATGGTTAGAGCATCTGCCTCAGATGCTGGAGGTCGCAGGTTTGAACCTCGGCTGAATCATACGAATGACTTATAAAAGTGGTACTAACAGCTACCTCACTTGGTGCTCAACATTAAGAGGTTATTGTTAGGACTGGTTGGCCTGGTGTCAGGATAATGTGACTGGATGGGACATGTTGCTACATGTCTGCGGCATGATGCCCTAGTGCTGGACATTGCTATAAACTGCCACACTGCAGACATTGTAGCAATATGACTGAAAAATTGTTAAAGCTACACTAAAAATCCAAATCACACACACACACACACACACACACACACACACACACACACACACACACACATAGTATACATTCACATGCATATCGAATTTGTGCTAAGTCAGTGTGCTATGTGATGATTCACTCAGTTCTGGACATATGAAGAATCATACCCACTTTTGTGTGGGGGTAAAAGTCATTTATCAGAATGTGAATAAGACAACCACTTCTTACAACCTTGTTCAGTTCTGAGTAAAATTATCTTGTTTACAGCTAACTAACCTCTTTAGCTGTCACCTAAGTGTAATTGGATTTGCAGATGTTACATAAACAACAAGGGCACCAGTTCCAATTAGAAACCACTAAGATGTTAAATCTACCATCCATTTTTATATGTTTCAAGAAGTTTACTGTATTGCTTGCATACAGTGTGCACTCCAGTGTGAAGAGTGTAGACCCAGATCTGCCACTGCAGAATGTGCCCATTGATTAAGGTCTACGCTGCTTGTTCCACTAATAAATGTAATTGGGCAGGTTAGACTCTGGTCTGCTGGCACATACTGCAGCAATCTATGCTGTTTAAAATTGGGTGGGCCTTATACATGGGCACTAAGCCGTAACTGTTTATGAGTAAAGACAGCAACAAGAATAAACAGTTTTAGAAGATTCAGTGGCATTGGATTTCACCAGCCTTGGAGGAGAGGAAGTGTGGGTCTTGTTAGTGCTTTTAAAAAATGCCATTTTGAAAGGAAGTAGCAGTTTGATGTTTCAGCTTCCTACTCTAAACTGACATTTGCACATTAGAAGTTTAAATCAAAATATAACTTTGTGTGGGATCTTATCATTTAGTCTACATGATTTCATTTTACCTCATTTTATTCGGTGCTGCAATAGGTCAGACATCTTGACTAGGCACACCACTCATCATTAAAATCCTGGCTTTGGGACTAGATATAAGATAAAGCTTTGCACATATAATGTAATATTGCAAACCAAGCTTCATCAGTACTCAAAATTTTCTACTTCCCCCCCCCCCCGCCCAAAAAAATAGTAAGAATTAACAAAGCCCAAACTCCATCTTAACAATCACTATATATGCTGTAACTGAGCCAACTCTGAAAAATTTTGACCTTAAGATATCAGGACAATGATTGGAGTGGGAAAGCTGAATTTGATCTGTTTATCAGCAGTCATCCTGTACAATCTGATAAATGTGTCTGGTTTTAATTTGCATGGATGGAAATCATACTCATAAATGTATGTTATATCATTCTGCAACAAAATGTAATGAAACTCTAAATGTAACTAGTAAAATGTTGTCACCAGTTAATCCAAAATGTAATACAACAAAATGTAACAAGTAAAATGTTGCCAGTCAGCCCAAAACTGTAACACAACTAAATGTATTTTGTAATATGTTGTCTCCAGTCAGCTCAAATTGTAACACAACCAAATGTAACAAGTAAAATGTTGTCACCAGTCAGCCCAAAACTGTAACATGACTATATGTAACATTTAAAATGTTGTCACCAGTCATCCCAAAGCTGTAACATGACTGTACATAACCAGTACAATGTCATCATCAGTGAGTACAAACTGTAACACAACTAAATATATTTTGAAATATATTGTCGCCAGTCAGCCCAAAATGTAACAAGTAAAATGTCACTAGTTAGCACAGAACTGTAACATGGCTAATTATAAGCAGTAAAATGTCACCATCAGTCAGCCCAAGCTATAACACAAAATAGAATCCAATAAAATTTATCACATGTAAAATATTTAACACATTCTCTATTCCAGTTATATTACATTTTTAAAAAGTGTTTTAATGACACCCTAGCGTTATGTCTAAATTAAAAGGGATTATGCAACTGGGATCAAATGATGAAAACTTTTTAAAAAAATACCCTAAATCATGAATGTAACAATTCTTTACAGCAGAGTTCCTCATATTCATAAGTCTGGCATTATCCCAGTGGCAAAGTACTGTAGCTATTAAACTATTCCAAGTCCAACAATCACAATTTTCATCAATTACTACAATTAGATGGTTAGGTTTTGTGACAAGTTACAGTTGGCAATAGTTTTATTTTGGCTATGAACCATGTACATTCAGTGTTAGGTTACAGTAAGTGTTAGGTTACATTCAGTGTTGGGTTAATTTCAATGCTGGGTTACATTCATTGATGGGTTACATTCACTGTTTGGTTAAATTCAGTGCTCTGTTACATTCACTGTTGGGTTACATTAAGTGTTGGGTTACATTCAGTGATAGGTTACTTTCATTGTTAGGCATCACTATGAGGCAGATGATTATGCATTGATAATTAACAGTTTGCATTGACACACAAAATAACTGGTTTCATTTTGCTCTACCTGACATTTTGTGACCTGACAACATCAATGCATGAAAAGACTTGACAAACTAAATATGAGATATGAATTGTGAGACTCTAGCTATTTCGGATTTTCCAAGACATCTACAGTAATTTTTTTTTCTTTTAATTCTTTCATTCTTTATTTGAAAGATTGACATTATCAAGAGTAGGAAGCAGTCATTCTGCAATTGTTTGCCAGTAAGAGACAGCTTCAAGTGTCTGGACCTGATGAGATCTGCTGTAGCTGAAGAGTGCTTTATTCTGTTACTGTTCTCTGCATTTGTGATGTGTTTGATGCTTGTGATGTGAATGATAACTGCAGAGCCATGGTGGGTCAAAAGTATTATTCTTTTTTGACATCACCTCTGTAAACATCCACATGTCCACACTATACATGAAGACTGGTAGAATTATGTATTTTACAGTCAGATCAATGTAACAAATCTGGATCTTTGAGTGCCAGACTTCTCTGTCCATGATTTACATGAAGCCATAAGCAATTTCTGTGTGGCACCAGATCTCTTACTCTCTGCTGTCTGAGCTGTGGAGTGAAGCTGATACACATAAATGACTCCAGTATCTCAACTTCATGCCCCTTTGGTGTTTTTGCAGATATGATGGCTTGTTGACTGGTTGTTTGGATTTTTGCATTTGCTACAGTTGATCTTGGGGCTGAAAATGTCTACTTCCCCTTGCATGATGTCAAGGTTAATCAGTAAGATCTGTAGCATAATAAAGGTAGGTAAAGATTTTGTCACCAACGGTTATACATGTATATAGTTGTCCCTTCCATGTCGTTTGTTCCAGCCTCAGGTTCATTGGTGGCTAGAAAACATTTGGATGATACAGATTCAGGCTGCATGCCCCTTGTTTCATCATGCAACAAGCGAGGTGGGATGATTTTATACCGGGCGAAACTCGAATCTATTTCGTTGGCTGTATACTGTTACCTCTAGTAACTCGCCAGACAAATGTAGGGTAGAAAGATGTCCGGTTTGGTGAAAATTTTACCTCTCACCCAGTGGACATATTTCCTTGTCTAGCCATCCTCTAACTAGAGCAATGTTGACTTCCATCTAGTTTTTAGTTCTTCCCCTTCTTAAGCCATTATGGACTTCACCAGAGCCTTGTTAGCTGAGCATTTCTGGGTTGGTAGCAGGCCTTAATGGCTACCGTACCTGCTGAGTGGCAAGGGATGGACCCCTACTGTACTTCGCCCTACCAAGCAATCCCTTCCACGGTCGTTGATTGTACCTGTATGGAGGGACTGTGAAGTTGGGATTTAGGGGATATAAACAATTTAACTGTTGCCTTGTATATCTTCAATTTAATTTGAAAACAATATTATTCTTAATCTACAGTGACATGCAAGCATCACTACCTCACAGAAGCATTGTTCTAAATTACCACATGCTCAAAATGTGGTAATGATAATGGACAACATGAAGTTGCAGTGAGGCCTAACTTCTGTATCCTGGAAACACTATGCTAAGATTAACAGAATTGTGAGAATCATTTAAAGCATAATATTATTGGATTGGTTTATTGTTTTAGTGCACAGCAACACAAATGGGTTATTTATTAGCAAGGTCTTTGGTGTAAAGTTTCTTGCACAATCATGATTGGCAATCAAAATGGTGGTTACTTCCCAATTTCTCCAGACTTTTCTATATTATATAGACAGAAGAAGACATTTTTTGCAACATTCATATATTATTTATTTTTACTTTATGAATGATTCATGAGTAACATTATATAAGCATATTCACCCAGCAAACTCTGGCAAGAGCTTTTTTTTCTTCAAAAAATTCCTTTTGGACAGTAATTGGGTCCCAGACCAAAGTTTCTCATCAAGCAATGTTTCTAGGTCTAAACATGTAGTAAACTTTATAAAGAAGTATAGCGAAGGTAAAGCATCACAACACATCTTTCTAAGTACATTGGTAGTCATAAACAAAATGTTTACCATTTCACAATGTGAAAAAGAAACAGTTAATACACAACCCCTTTTCGTTGTTGATAAACCACGATTATCACACTCCACCCGCCTCACAGCTAGCATGAGACTAACGATGCCCAAGATAAGAGGACCAGTGTGTAGGAAGATGCTAGTCATACTAAATCTATGTAGTTTATTGTTGGCTACGTCGATAGAACCACCCTGGACCCAGAATAATTAAATTCCTGTGTGGAGTCTGTAATAAAACGTGTAAATGGTCAACACCTTGCATCTGCTGTGACACCTGCGAAGTATAGTACCATATAGAATGTATGGGTATTGTAGATGGAGTCTTCATGGCCTTGACCAAGGTAAGTTGGGAGTGGTTTCAATGTGGAACTCCAAACTTCTCAGCTGGAATATTCGACACAATCTTCTCTGAATCCAGCAATAGCCACTCCTGCTTATGTGACTGTCCATAAACAGGCAGCGAAATTAGTTCGGCAATCTAACAGCTACATCATCACATAAACAATGCACAGCATCTACAGCAGATGCTCTGCCCAGGCAGATACCTTTGAGAACTCTTGTAGTAAATTGTTGATTGTTTAACGGAATTGGGAAGAAAGAACTGTTAAGCAACATGATAGCATCAACGCAAGCAAACATTATTGGAACATAATCCTGGCTAGACAAAAGCGTGCTGTCAGCTGACGTTTTCCTGTTTAACTTCAAAGTCTATCGCAGAGATCATACAGATGGTAGAAAAGGGGGTTATATGTTTATACTGGTCTTGGATCAGTACTCAAACTGTGAACCCGAAGAGCACATTGGAGATAGTTGTGATATGGTATGGACCAAAGTAAGGGTGGTTTCTATATTGGATCCTTCTACAAACCACCATCCAAAATTGACCCTAGTTACTTAGAGCGATGCCAGATCTGTTTGCCAAGGATTCCTCGGGGCGCATGTCTATATCTGGGAGTTGGCTTTAGCATCCCAGACATAGAATGGAAAAGCAAGAGCCTGGTGCCACATGCTACAAAGAGCCCCCAGTGCCATCAGCTTCTAACTGTTACCAAAGATGCCTACCTGGAGCAAGTTGTCAATGCACCTACAAGAATCACAGAATCTTCATCAAATATTCTTGACCTCTTCTTTACTAACAACAAGACACTCATCAATAAATGTGAAGTAACCGATGTATTGGTCACCATGAAACACTCTTTGTTGGGTCTAGCTTACGTCCAATGAAAGTAAAGAAGCATCCTTGTCATGTTTACCTGTACAAAAAAGCAGACTAAAATCAAATTCGTGAAGAGCTATGATTCTACTATGAACCGCTCGTAAAAGAGACGAAAAAGTCTTGACAAACAGAACATGGGGAAGCTTCGAGAGAAAACTTAAGATATTGATGAATAAAATATATCCCTTCCAAGTTAATCTCTGGAAACAAAATCAACAAGCCTTGGAGAGGTAAATCTCTGAAATCACAACATGGACGACGCAACAAGCTATTCGCTAGACAGAAAGCTACAGGGAAGTCTAAAGAAAGGTGCTTATATCAAGAGTCCAAGACTAGCTATAGGAAAGTCTAAAGACAGGCTCTTGTATATAGAGTCCAAAACTAAGGTCCAGCAACTGGAACGGCAAGCATACTGGAGATACATAGAGAACATCATAAAAGTTGGAGATTCAGAACAAGAACATCAGCCTAACATACAAAAGCAGTTCTGGAATGACATAAAGTAACTTAAAAAGACAGCTATGGTGTATCCAAACCGAAAGAACACAGGAAACTTTACTCCGAAGCAAAGGACAGGGCCAACATACCGAGTAGGCAATATCAAACCATCTTCACACAGGAAAATAAGAGTAATATCCACTGCCCACAGGGAGAACCCTTCCCCGCCATGCCTTGTATAAAAGTCACCATAGCGGGTGAAGGCAGCTTACTAAAGAAGCTAAATCCACAAATGGAATCCAGACCTGACCTTATGTGAGCAAGGTTCCTGAAAGAACTGGCAGTAGAGTGTGCTCCATTCTTGTGCCATTTATTCCTGTAGCGCCTCTCAACTGGATTAGTACGGGCAGTGTGGAAAACTGACAATGTGGTAGCCATAGTCAAGAATGGGGAAAGATACAAAGCTGGTAATTACAGCCCCATCTCCCTAACGTGCATCTGTTGGAAGCTGCCAGAGCACACATAGTTAGCAATTAAATGCCCACTTGGATGCACATCGTGCCCTTACAGACAGTCAGCATGGCTTCCGCCCCAGGAGGAGGTGCGAGACTAGGCTATTAACATTGGTGAATGAGTTGTCCAAAGGTTTAGACATAGGGAAACAATACGACCTTGCGGTCATCGACTTCAGCAAGGCCTTCGATCGTGTCTCCGATGAAGAACTTCTTCATCGGAAATGGACAAGTACGGTATTTAGAGTAACACTCTGTCATGGATAAGGGTCTACCTGACAGACAGGTCGCAGAGAGTTACAGTTGATGGAGCAACATCTGAACCAGTTCCAGTCCTCAGCGGTGTGCCTCGAGGCAGTATACTGGAACCTATCCTCTTCCTGGTCTTCATTAACGATCTTCCACCTACCGTAGTCCAACACAAGGTTGCTTGCAGATGACTATAATCTATCGACAGATCAACGCTGTGAGCGACTGCAAGATCCCCAAAATGACCTGATTAACCTTTTAGAGTAGGAGAAAATACGGCGTATGACCTTCCATCCAGAGAAATTTAGCATCCTTAGAGTATACGGGAAGACGTCTCCAATCATCTCCAGCTATACACAAAAAGAGCACATGCTTAATACAGAGAACGTTGCAAAGCACCTAGGAGTGGAAATATCCAAGGAACTGTCGCGAAAACACCATATTGACAAGATAGTTACGAAAGGGAACAGTACCCTACGGTTTCTTTGACGCAACCTTCAAATGAGCAAATAAAGAGCGCAGCATACCTCTTTCTCGCGAGACCAGGCCTCAAATACAGCTCAACCGTCTGGAAACCCAGTACCAAGGATCAGATATACAAGCTGGAGATGGGATAGCTAAGGGCTGCTAAATATACCAATAATCGGTATAGGAATACCAGCATCGTCATCCCAATGCTGGACCGCCTACAATGGGAATCACTGAAATCCAGAAGGACCAAGGTACAGCTGAATTTGCTATATAAGATCACCCACAACAATGTAGACATTCTTGCTGACTCTTGCTTCAACCAAAACTAGAGCATACAACAACTGGAAATATCAGTACACATAAATCAGTAAATCCTTTTCATTCATTAGTTTTAATTTGGCATATTTTGGTTACATTTGTATTCTTTATGTTCTGTTCTTGTTTTGTTTTGTCTTTTTAATATCATGCTCTGATAGAAGAGAAATAGTTTTTGCATAATAATCTTGATGGTAGACCACGTACCACGACCAGAGATTGTTGAGGGCTTTCGCTTAATGTAAGGAAGCGGTCTACTGATTGTGGTTTCAATGAGTCAAATATTAAAGTCATTATGGTTCAGAGAAAAAGGAGTTATGCGGGATAACGTTTGTTCTAGTTTAGGTTCATTAACCAAACGTTGTGGATGGTTTGCACTTGTGATAAAGAAAACTGTAGAAAATTCCTGGAGCCTAAAGATCAGCGGCATGGCCGTGGTAAGTCTAATAAGAAAATAAGGTTTCTGTATAATAAGTTTCGTTCAAGACCGCATACATTGCTAAAGGTTGAGACATTGAGACCGTCGGCCAGTAATCTTCAACGTCAACCATGCCGTACTGGTTTCTACGTAGAGAATCATTAAACACGGAGCAGCTTATAATATGCCGTTCAAAGTACACTTGTATTTCTTGAACCATTCTGTTTTTACATTTTAAACACATTTATCCACAGAGTTTTCTTATCGGGGCGGAAGCTTGTAAGTTACGCTAAATTACCGACCAGTATGAACATTTATCTCGTGATACGCGATTTCATTACATTAGATAAGTGCTGACCACTTTAGAACCATTTGTATTGTAAATGTAAGCTTTTTCAAGATAACCTTGCCAGCTGATCTGATTACAATGGTTTAATTTCCTGCTGCTTAGGCAAAATTCTGGTGTTAACCTTGCTTAAAAAAAATCATAATAAATTGTTTTCTCGAGACAACTAATATTCCGTCTTTTCAGAGCAATGTAAAAGGGTTTTCTCCGCAATTCATTTTTGACACTGATAAACGACTTAATGATACACTTCTAATTAGTTAAATGTTACCTTGATATTTTGATATTAAAACAGATTTCACGAAATATTCCTTTGTTAGCAATTTTGAAAATAGGATATCATACACGTTGTGCAGAAGAATAATAAGATAAGCATTTCAAAAGTTCTGTAATTTAATTTCCTTTCTAGATCTACGGTCCCATTATAACATGGCAGAGCAACTATATCATGGGTACAACAGTGTAGATCCCAGTCTGCTGCTTTACACGCTGAGAGATCAAGATCTACGCTGATCATCAGGAATAATTGATAGAACAAAAATAATGCATCAGCAGATCAGAATCTACATGCGCTGGCAGATCATGGCCTATACAGATCATCTGAAATCATAATTTGAAGGAATAATATAGAATACGGCAGCAGATACACTGATCACCTGATGTCGTGGCTAGAACAAAAACTCGTAGAATATGGCAGCAGAAAGTGGTAAACACCAATCATTTGAAATAGTGTGCAGAAAGAACAAAGTGAATACGACAGCAGATAAGGAACAACGGTTATCACTTGAAATCATGGGTAGAATGAAAAGAGCAAAAATGAGCTAGCAGGTAGCTTGAAAACATGAGTAGAATGGACAGTGTAGACCCGAATCTGCCGGCGCATTGTGTGATGACCAATTTAGGTCTTTATTTCATGCTCATTCGTTCTTATATGGTTGATCTTGTGGTCAATACGGATATTTAATCCTTATTTTCGCATCACACATCGGTGTTTTATTCAAGTGTTTCCAATGACGTCCGCGAAGATCTTTTCATATGCAATTAATAGAACAATTTTATATCCCTATTTGTTCTTAATTAAATTCACGCTGTATCTTTATGGGTGGAACATTAGAAAGCGTAAAAGAGAGTATGTATAATAACTATAAACCAAATGTATGTTCTGTCCCCAGTCGGCGAAAAAACGTATTTGATATGACTTATATAAATGCTTTTCGGCAGAAAACACATATGTGGTTTTTATGTATATGCTGTTTGCAGTTATATAGGTATTATACAGAGGAAAATGCGGTAACCTCTTCACTGTCATGTTCGTAGATAAGAGCGAGTGTGCGTTTGACAGTTAAGTCAGAATCAGGGTTGTTTGCTTGAGTTAAAGAAATTCAAATTTAAAAATATACTTCATATATTTCGTGTAGAGGGATTCAACATTTTGAATTATTGGTCACCATTCAAGTTTTGTATGGCTACTTGGGCGAAAAGAAAAAAGAAAATACAAAAAACCCCGACAAATAAAACAAAACAAAAAACTCTCAAACCAAAACAAAAGCAAACAGCGATGCAAACTCCACGGGCGGTCCCGTTCCTGACACAATATGTACATCCGCCTTTATATAAAACTGTCGTATTAAAAACGAAAGACATGTACATTCTGCTCTATGTTTTAGGCCTATCATACATGTAAGTGTATGTATGTATAATATATATATATATATATATATATATATATATATATATATATATATATATATATATATATATATGCAAACATTGTGTTGGGCTCAGTATTCCATTCATTTTACGCTAAAGAAAAGCGTAAAGGTTCAGTCACATGGACGATGATAAAGAAACATAGAAAGTACAAGAATAATTTATTCGATACAAAATTAGGATACATGGAATCTAAACGTTAGTATTACAATTACATAATACTATTAAACATTGAATATATTATACAACACTACAATATAACACGGAATTACATAATAGCCATTATAGTAGACGTCATAATTTCTGAATTCTATATTTGACAATATTGCTAGCCCATTTCCCTGATCAGGGACCGTACGCTAACTGCATTGTTACAATATTGTAATATGTGTACCAATATCGACTTTATATAAGGAATATTTACAAAAGAGTAGAATGCATAAACTGTAGTATCAAATTACAAAATTAACGAGACAAAATTATTAGGACTTTTGGATCGATATTGTATACAGTCATTCATTAAATTCGACTTTTCTGTTTCCATCTCTTCTATAGTTCTGGAGCCAAACGAAATGAAGCTAGATTTAAAAGAGTCGTAACACATGGTAAAACGATCCATATTGGTCAGCACGTGTTTTCAAACTGACTGGTTTGGACACCGGTATACAGACGGAACCATACAGCACATGCGGTCTTGTTAATAGTACATACTTCACAACACTGGAATCCTTACGCACGTGTCATTTTCTTGTAATATGAACTCTTCAGCAAACTATACGCCAGATTTTATATTATTCTTGTCTTATTTCCATTAATTTTCTGCGAGTTTTTGTCGCTTTTTCTTTGTTTTTCACTACAGATTTTCATCATCACCGAAAAAATGTGGTTCAGACCTACCGGAAGCAAAAAAGACAGTTGAGACGGACAGGCTCCGAAAAGACAGATATCGTGCACTTTTCGCCCTTTGAGCTGAGCAGTTTACATGGTTGGTCTAAATGGAAAATCTTTGATTCCAACTGGCATAGGTGTTTGGTTTGGGTGTTTTACGACACAGCAACACATTTAACTGATTAATTACCGCCGATGCAATTGGAGAAAAATTGCCTTGCCTAAGAACATGACAAGCAGACCAGCTGAGCTGATCTGATAATTGTCTTGTTTAATCGAACGTGTACCCTTTCGGTCCAGAGTCCGGCACGCTGACCAATGAGCCACCGCGGCTCATGAATTCATTAGTCTCGTC
Organism: Megalonaias nervosa; assembly: GCA_016617855.1. NCBI lineage: Eukaryota > Metazoa > Mollusca > Bivalvia > Unionida > Unionidae > Megalonaias > Megalonaias nervosa. Next base: position 68,523 of record JAECUM010092970.1, on the reverse strand, counting down.
TTAGAACATGCCGCCGTGCGCATCGGGACAATGGGGGGGTGGGGGTGGGGTGGGGGAATTTGGGTTTTTATTTATTTATTGATTAGCTGAGTTGCGCTAGAAGAAGATGATGACGATGATGATGGTGACGAAGAAGAGGAGGAGCAGATGGATGAAATTGTGTACCCTTGGTTCTCACAGACTTACTTGACCACGAAATAATGAATTTCTTATTATGCTAAGAATATATATATATATATATATATATATATATATATATATATATATATATATATATATAATGCTGACCGTGTTAAGCACCTAATCAAAACCAGACAAACTTGGATAAAAATTTGTTAGATTCATGTATCTGATTTAGTATTCACAGGTACTTTACATAAATTCGCTTTCGTTTGCATGTCGAAAAGTACTTTTGTCGTCACTGCTTTCCTACAGAGATTCGCTTTCGCTGGCATGTCGCAAAAGTACTTGAATCATTAAAGATCAAAATCAATGTAACAGTATAAAACTCCTATGAAACGTCACCAGAGTTCACTCTGAGCACCTACCCGGTTCTCTTAAGATGACTGTCATGTGCAGTTTCTCACATACATTTACACATTATAAATCTACATAAATCGATATTTTTCTAAGAAATATATATTTGTACACAAAATGTTTTTATTAAACGGGATTTACATGAAATAGTTATATATGTACATTTAAATACAAAATAAAACTAACTGATAATGCACAAACCTTAAAAGGATTTGTGCTTTGAAGTAAACATGTCTGAATACATGTATGTTCTTTCATGAATGAAGTGAAAAAGAAAGTTATGACCTTGAGAAGCAAATATATTCTGAGAGGTAGATATTCAAATTTAGCAAAACAAACAGCATTGTCTTCTTTTGGATGCAAAACTTAGCTTTCACTTTGCTAAGTAGGTGGTTTCTATTAAAACAAAAAGAACTAAATATATATATATATATATATATATATATATATATATATATATATATATATATATATATATATATATATATATTTTTTTTTTTTCAATTGACACTTCCCAAAATGTCTGCATTGATCAAAATACAGTTTTCATGACGATGACGTATTAAAGATAAACCCCTAACACAAGGTTCGAAGTAACAAAATATATGAAATCTTGCATTACTAATTCAGATGTAATCCTTTGGTCAAATAAAAAAAAAGACCAAGAAATTCCCCTCCTATATAGGTTTTCTCTCTGTTGCCAGATTAATAGTCCGTATTATTTTGGCAGAATCCCTGGCAACTTGGAGATAGGAATTTACAAATAAAAATAAGCAGTACCCTCCCCCTCAACAGCAAAATCATTCAAACAACGAAGATTCACGAAAGAGATATGAACACCACTGTAAAAGTCTCGACCTGTCCGTTATTGACTCAACGCATAGTAGTTATACAGTGTTATAATCCGCCAAGAAAATTAATCTCATGAAAATCTCCATGTGCTGATAATGAACACACACACACATATATATATATATATGTGTGTGTGTGTGTGTGTGTGTGTGTGTGTGTGTGTGTGTGTTTGCGCGCACACATTTATGATGTTGGTCTCCCATATATTCTTTTGGAAACTTTCACTGACGCAAAGTTTTGAGAAAATAAAATCAAGAAGACACGTAATGAATATTCTCCAATATTTGTAAACCCATCACGAGCACAAATTGGTCCTGTACGGGACGCACCAGAAACACGCAATTGCATGTGCTCAACATTATTCATTGGGTCTAATCTATCTATACTAACACATGAAACTAAAATACAGTTAAGAATGTCAGTAGTTAGCAGTGTTGTTTTCCAAGGTTAAATGCCTGAAACGGACCTCGGAACAATATTGTAACTTTTACGGTTCATGAGTACATCATGTGTCATCGCTTGATGGTAGACAAAATCTTCTCCATCATAAATGTTGATCCTATATTGTAATAATAGGTTCCACCTAAGTGCTTTATTTTTTTAAACGTGACGACAATCAAAATTATCCCATCAACCACTGCTGCCTTTAAATGTTCCAGGATAAAATATTCCCACGGTGTTTATACCTGTTTCTCCTTCTGGTAGGCGTTGAACCATATTTTGGACAAGCAAATGGCCGAATGGAACCGGAAAAAAATGAGTAGAGGAACACACAAGTGGTTGATAATATTCCAAGCAAGAATTCCATAGAAATCAATATGAATCTGTACGACTTGCGTTTTCTTCACCTCAAACATGCTGACCACCCACAGCGCTAGGTTACATACAAGCAAGAAAGTAACAACGGCTCGACCTGGTTTTTGTGCCATCTGTTCATCGTTTTCCGCGCAGCGACATAATCCATCCAGGACAAAGATGGTATGCATTGTGGCCTGGATTAGTGCAAGGATAATGGTGATGATGGAGAGAATTCCAGTCACACCGTGAGAGCCAATCTCTGAGGCGACAGAGATAAGAATGAAGCAGAGATAGATGTAGGTTCCCGCCAAAGCTACGATCAGCAGGACTGAATCCACGGTGAAAAAGTAGTTCTCGAGGAACTTCAGACGGGCTAGGCGTACGTATCCCCAGACAATCCCAAGAGCTGTTACCACCATTAGGGCTATCTCTGTGACAAAAAATACCTTGATGGCTGTGTTGGGGTCTGATATACGATTTTCGAAGACAAAAAAGGTTGCCATGGCAATAAGTGTCACAACAGCCACCAGAAGTCCCAGGAATAAACCTTTGTTTGCCTTCTCGCAATCGATAGATGTAGCTCCTGATAAAAATATGAAATAACACATTCAGTATGTAAATAAATGAAGGTGTCTATGTAAAGTTTCACACGGTAGTCATCAATAAATCTAGATTTTTATCCGAAAAGTCGTTTCTCATAAGGAAATAATTTTGTTTACAACTTTCCCCATCGTACACAGTTAAAAATATGCACTCTTGTGAAGACGACCTAACTTTCTACTGTACTATATAAAAATTTCACCTGTGCAGATTCTTATAAGTTACAATAACGAAACATTAAACTAAAAAAAAAAACAAGAACAAGAAAGACAGCAAGTCATAATTTGGCTCGTCATAGGAGTGACTAAAATTTTATCATGGACTTACAGTAAGAAAAGATAATATCAGATGAAGTTACCAGTAAAGGAAGAAGTTAACTATGTTTGCTTTCAGCTGCACAAAAGGTTCCAAATCTGACCATATCATGTCATTAGCACATCAAATAGTATAAATTATATGCACATAAATGTATCATCAGTGCTATAAACTTGTTAAGATATGTTATACATTTTATACGATATCTATTAAACATTGTAAGTTATCTTATATACTTTATAAGACATCTTAAATACAATTTTATTTAATATAGCACACAAAGTTTATAAGATATCTTATAAAAATATGATATATCTTTGCAACATATCTTCCTGTTTATTAGGATATTTTATAAACTTTGTGAGATGTCTTATGAACTATATAATTAAAATTTATAATTTATCATATTAACGTTTTTTGATATCTTATTTTCTTTACAAGATATCTACTTTACAAGATATTTGATCTGCCGTTTTAATTCAGATATGTTATAAAGTTAATGATATCTTAATCATATCTTAAAGACATTGTCTTTTTTAAAAAAAAATATCTTGTAAATATCATATAACTTTTAATAAATATCTTATAAAGTATATAAGATATCATATAAAGATATCTGATTAAGTGTACAAGATATTAAACATAGTAAATAGGGCTAATAAGGTATCTTATATAATTTATTATACATCTCATGCATTTTATAAGTGATATATTATAAAGATATTTTATATTCTTCATCAGATCAAATGCATTATATTAAAAATTTTATAAACTTTATGAGATATCTGATTAGATGTGCAAGACACTCTATTAAACACACAAGAAATATTACATAATGCACATATTAAGATATATCTTTAAAATTATGATATATCGAAAACATGAAACGTGATTCACAGCTGTTACAGAGTATTACCTTCACCGTAAATCTACACCTGCTATATTGTTTATAAGGTACACGTGTTATACCGGTAAAGAAATCAGTCTTAATGAGCGCCATGGCCTTTTAAACACACGACGGCATTTCTGGAAAGTGATCACATTTACCTTGGGGCACTGAACTCGTCAGGGAGGTGTGGCTAGGCCATCGTTGTTTGATCTTCATGCCAATGTACTGGTACAGACGGTAAATAATACCCGCGGCGATGATACTGTAGATGATTATGCAGGGGAAAAGGTATGGAGACGACGTTCTGGCCAAAGTAAGGTCATCGTAACAGCTTTTTACCGCATCTAGAATAAACAAATAAATGTTCCCACAGCTGCTTATGCGCAGTCACCTCTTGGAAGGCAGAAAATTAAAATTCTAAGGCATGGAGTTTGATATTTACAATACTGTCTGCTGAGCACCTATAATTCATGATTGCTTGACAGAGGGAATCTTGACAGTACCTTTCCATGTAAATACTTCAAATGAAAATGGTATGACTTACAGCAAACTGAATGCATGCATATCTCTGTCGTTTTTTTCGACTCTTCAATCGGTTAATACACATTTCCATCTCGTAAAAATATGTAATTTTTAGAATCAATTAAATTTAAATAACATACGTTTTTATTTTCAAAATTATATGTAATTTAAAAAGAGTGGATGCGCCTTTTCAATGCGGTACATTTAAAAAAACAAAGAGAAAACGACTTTACTGTCACTGATGACCAAACTATTGCATAAATAGGAAGCACAAACACATTATGCCTAATATATATATATATATATATATATATATATATATATATATATATATATATATATATATATATATATATATATATATATTGCTCGAGAAATGAAGGAGCATGTTTGAGAAAAAATGCCTTTTTTACCTTTTGAAACATTAACTGGTTTGTTTTCTTGGTAGTTCTTCAATCTATAGTCTTCGGCAGTTTCTGTTATGATAGTTACGAGGAGAACAGCGATGTTGGTTGCCATGAGATGCATCATACCAAAACGCACACGGGCTTTTTGCTTGTCAATCACCAACTGAAAGGAAGATTTGAACTATCACAATACATTCCTGGTATTGTCCATAGGTACGGCAATTCCATAACACCTAGATGCGATCATTTGTATTAGTTAATATAAATAAATGATGAAAGTGTTCGTTTCTGCTTCTGCAAGTCTGCAAGTGCAGTGTGAAGAAAGGTTGTTGTTTCAATAATGCGCAAATAACGAGTATCTTAACCTTTCTTGAACATTGAACAAAGGAACTGACTCTGACAACGAAACTAGTGATAACAGGTTGAATCATGATCCAAATGCCTATGACAGATACAAATAATATTAAACCAGAATATCATATGTTGTGAAAGGATTTAAAACTTGTTGTATTTTAGGAAACCTATAAGTTCTTGTTGTTGGTAAAATCCTTGACTCATTCCATAATAGTGTGAGTAGTACGCCGAATAAAGACTGTAGTTTAGAGACTTATCCAGCAGTAGTTAATATAATCTACAGCCTGTAACTGACGCGAGAAAATTACAATCAACGAATAAGAAAGATAAATTTAACAACTGTTTCAAGAAAAATGTTTAATGATCTGAGGTAGCTGTGTTAAAACAGACGATGAATCTTGGACCCAATTCGGATTTAGTTGTTTCCACAGATATATCATTTGAGTTTGTCGTAGCCCGTTTTTATTTGCGAAAGTCCAATGGAAGAATGTCCAGTTTAGATTGAGTAATGGAGTGGGTACATTTAGGTACGTTATATATAATTAGGTACATCTCATGTACATGGTGTATACGTGTACACTTCCACATAAACTTCAAAGCCTTACCAGTCATAATAGTTACCTTGTGGTTCTTGAAAAGAAAGAAGGTCTGGAAGAAAGTGAAGAGGAGATGCATGACATAGACCAAAATAAAGATGGAGCTCTTGCAGGACTCCATGTCAATGGTCTCAAAATAGGATGCGATGTGGAAGCCATCCAGTGTCACACTGCCGAACGCGAAAGCTGTAAAAAACACAAGTTAACAGCATCCAAGTCATCATAGGGAAATAAATAGCAGTAATAGTGGCTGTCAAATCTTGTATCAAGCTAAGTATTCTGGCATCTCGTATTGCGATATTAAGAAACGTTAAATTACATCTAATAATTATCCTTAATTACAGACAGCTACATGCAGGCTTTGGATAAAATTATAGGGGTAATTTAATTGTCAGTAAAACAATGTATTATTAAAAAAGTGAATTTTTAAAAAAAAAAATTTATTTTTTTTGTATTCGTGTTAGGTTACTTTTATTCCATACTCCAGTTTTCCTTGATCTTAACATTGCCTGATCAAATGTTTAAAATGACTGATTTGAATTCGTAACACGATGTACCATATTTCCTATTTAACCCTACATTATATTTCTAAAATACGAAAGAAATCGCTTGCCTAAAGCGCCCAGCCTAAGGTAGAAATTGATGCCCTCTCCCACGTGCGCAACGCTGCCATCTGCTGGCAGCACGAGCTGACTGTGCCGGCTGGATATGGAAATCTGCTCCTCTTTTCCGTTATCTAGAGGTTGTTCTTCTTCAGGAAGTGCAAAGTGGCGGTTAGGGTGGGGAGAAGCCGTGGGAGATTTAGCAATGCTGCCATCAGGGCGAACTGTCACCCTTATGTTGGTCTCAAAGTAGCTGGCCTTGACCTTTACACCACGGAGTATGACAAGTTGGAAGTAGACTAAGATCAGCAAGGATGTCACATACAGATACACCATGAAGATCTGCAAAATATACAATCCTTCACATCACACATTAGGTATTTCGTTGTGCTCAGATCGCACACTAAAAATGCCAGCGCCAGTAAACAGTTACGAGAATTTTACAAGGTTTGCATTAAATAGATTTTATATCTTCATGTTTGGAATGACGACACACAGAATCATAGAAATATCTAGTTTATGGGTGTTGGTGTCACACCTTTGTGCTGGCAGTCATTTAATAGATTTAATGTCAAAACATTATGTTCATGACTTATGAAAAAGCTAAATATAAGACTATATCTAGTTTATGGGTGTTGGTGTCACACCTTTGTGCTGGCAGTCATTTAAGAGATTTAATGTTCATGACTTATGCAAAAGCTAAATATAAGACTATCTTCTACAAATCAAAGTCACTTTAATGGATTGCCTTAAAAGTGATACAGTCATTAAACCTCTACAGCATTTGAACTCGTTCAGCCACACTGCGCACGTGGTTGACTATCAAGTAGGGTCTAGCAAGGGCATGGGCGCACGCAAATAGGTACAAGGGTGGGGGGTGCACTTGCCCCTCCCCCTCCCGGATTTCATCTCTGAACATGTTTTGGCCTACATCTGTAAAACTTAATTGCTGACCACCATATGTTTGCCCCCTCCCCCGAAAATAAATTTGTGGGATCCTATGGGTAAAGGTCTATTCGAACAATTGTAGTTCTTAAAACAATGCAGAATAGTTTGCATTGAATAGTTTGTGTTATTGATTTGATAGAGATAAATTTAAAAATTCTTAGGTTTCAAAATATTTAAATTTAGTCATTTACAAACGATGTCTGCAGATTCCATTTTTGAACTCGTCCTTACAATGTAATTGGTGAATATACACTTTGCAATTACTACGTGAAGCAAAGTTAACTTCTGAGTTGTTTTAAGCATTCAGAACCAAAATTTTCTAGGTTGTCCCCATTTTCAATCATTCTGTCTCTGACTTCATTCATGTACACCTCAAGGTTGTAAAAGCTATCAGTCAGTTAAAAAGTCCTCGTTTTTTCCCCTGGTCGTTGATGTAGTGAAATTTATTACATACTTTAGTGTAAAATTCTGAAAACTATGGGCTAAATAATTTTCATATTTTGTTTTCATTCCTATTCCAACAAACATATCGTTTTATTTTCAGATGTGAAAATACAAGAATTCTCATTAAGCCATCTACACCGAATTGTGTTTGTCTGCATAAGTTGTACTTGCTGCAAGAAAGATAAGCACTTTCTGCGCTTGAATAAATATATGGAAATAAATGGAAACTATTACCTGTCAGGCACTGAAAACTATTTTTACCGCAGAAATCAGACTTGATGCTGTTCGCGTCTTCATGAAATTATTTCCCCTTGTAAATTTGGCTATAATGAGAAACCCATTGTTACCCATTATTGAAACGGACTTGATTTGTGGTTAGGTAGTGTAAAACAGTCAAAAATGCAATTTATAACAACAGATTAGGTCATCCCAATCAAAGGCGTTCACTTAAGTCGCTGATATTTATGTGATCATCCTATGGATACAGTTAAAGGTGACGTCAATTTACACAAAAGAGTATTATTATATTATTTATTCATAAACTAACGTGACTTATTTAAATTTTGCACAAAGGTGAAACATCTGTTTCAACATATTCCATTGTTACACTGGCAAGGCAAGATAAGCAGTCTTACATTATTTCATTTGTGTACAGAGCAGCTCCATTATCTCGCGTAAAATATGGTTTTGTTTACCTAAATGCAGTTTTGAAACGCTCAAGGTACTTTGAAATATTGAGAACCATTATATTTAACAATTGCAAATGTCATATTTAAACATAATACGAATCATAGCATTAGCAAATCAGCATGTAATACGGTTTATATCGGCCTGGCTCTTGGTCCGAATCGGTCGGTAACTTTGTCCTAATAAGCCTGTCCCGAACCAACTATGGTCTGAATCAGCCTGCACCCTTTCCGAATGCTGCACAGACTTTTGAGTAATTGTTGCACTACACGATCAAGTATATTCGGTGTTAACGTAGAAAAGGTTTCATCCTCTAGTAATTGTTTTCGAGTTTATCAACAACATTGTGGTAGCGAACAATACAATCTTTTTCTTTCTGAAACAAATGTTTAGTTTTCCTTTTTCTTATCAATTCGTTTATTTAATATAATTTTTCTCACTGAGCGCGTATATTGTAATATACCTTTCCTAATATTAGTACCTAAAGAGCAAACCAAGTGTATGCATATAAACACATTAATTTGTATACGTAAGATTTAAATATCTATAATTAAGATATTTTTCTTGTCAAATTAGATCAATTCATGTAAAGTATCTCTGGAATCATTTTTTCTTTTAGTTCATTCAGTTATTCCAAAATAAGTTTTAATGCCATGTCAATAGTTAACGGAATTTTTTTCTTCTGACGTTTCAATTTTGTTTGCTTTGTTCGTTATCGAATTTGTATCCCTGTATATATATATATATATATATATATATATATATATATATATATATATATATATATGTGTGTGTGTGTGTGTGTGTGTGTGTGTGTGAACGATCACTGATGGCATTGGATAAGAAATCACAAATACTGATTAACTTGAGAAAAGCACGAGTAAATATTTTATCATGTTTTATAACTTTATTGCAATTCAGTTTCTCCTTAACGGGATTTACAACAATAGCCACAAATGTTGCACGAACACCAGCAACAGCTGAATCCTTTCCAGTAACTATTCCGGCTAAACTCATCTCAGCTGCAGACGCATCTACACCGACTGGAGCCGATTCCTTCACTTCCTACATCCAATTAAAAACTCTCTATGCTATTTTGCATTTGTTTTAACATATACGTTCGATCTGGAACCAAATCAATTTTATCTCGTTAATTTGTGAAGTCCCATGTAGACTCCTTTGACAGTAGTGAGCGGTGCAGCGCCACCCACCCCCTCGACGCAGTGAGACAAGCCTAGTCAGTGAGCGACAACAACAGTGTGGTGTGGGGATGTAACTGTGTATGAGAGAGAGTTTCGGTGTTGACTTTAGAGTGGTAGTCATGTTTTTTTTTTTTGTTTTTTTTTATAATAATTTAGGTTTATGTAATACAAATCACTCAAAAGATACCATTGCCATCACCACTTTCAATTTCACGTATGATTATGATATATGGTTTGGCATTTTTCGCAATGTTTTATTCTGTGTTATAACCTTGAATTCCAAAAATGAATACCCGCATTAACAATTTTTAAAACAGAATCTTTAATAGTGTAAACAAGCTTGTTATGATAGACTTAAATGCCAACTTGTATACAGGAGCTGAAAATTACGTAACTCCTGATTCTTTGATTCAACCCTACAACAAATTCAGCAATCAGACCATTGCTATCTTGCAGAAAGAAATAAGACCATCCAGTAGGTTCCTTTTTATCTGTCATATAGTTCATTTCATTTACTGATAATGCTTATCAGTATTCAACAATACCTGTCCTATAGCTACGTTTGGAAGCTGCCAACACAGCAGAAGCATATCCAAAAACTTAGTGTACACTATTATGCTATTCTGGCACACAAACCATCAATAATATTTGTTGTTATTTTTCGATTGTTTTTGGTTAAACTTTGCCTCTCAGATTAACTGTTACCTTTATTAGGGTTGCTTGACCAGTTTATTGTCTTAACCTGAAGCTCAGTAAAAGGGTAAGGTTTAGTACTAGTCTATTTGTATTTTTGTTTGTTTGTTATGTTTCTGTTTCCCCAAACCTTGAGCCTCTTTATGTCCGACAAAATATTGGCAAACCATATATTTTTATTATGCAACAATCATGTGTGCCTATGTGTTATTCAAACAATGAATGTGCTGAACAATGTGTACCAATAAGTTGTAATTAAAATTGGCTTAGCCTGTGCTGATACATTTGACCTCAATTTATTATATTTCTACATTCACATGTAACTTTTTACTGAACTCGCTCCCCAATCTGTTATGTCCTCCTTTGAAATACCTAGTTATTTACATCGCTGTAACTCTGTTGTTCATTTGTCCATATCAATGATCAATTTACATTGTTTCATTTGTATTATTGTCGACTTGTTACAGCCCTGGCTGGACGTCGTCTGTGGCACTTTATTCCTTCAAAACGTCTTGCTGTTCCTTCGACACATGTACTTGTGCACTACTCTAGTGACGAGTGTATCTCAAATTTTAACTATGGCATTTAGTTTAATTTCAGTTACAACTGAATTTTAGATTTTACTTCATCAGATTTTACTTCATCAGTTTGGAACACTCTTCTATTATTAATTGATTGTGGTTAATATTGTGGTAGTTCTGTGTAACAGAAGTAATATGGATATGTTAAAATTGATAATGGTACAAATTTTGTCCAGGAAAGTGTATAATTGATTTTGTCATTAACATGATTGATACACCTTCTTTGAATGACATTCAAGAAGTTGAAATATATTTGTGACTGAATCAACATTCATGCGATGTTCATTAACTTCAAATTTCTTCAAAATCTTATAGATAAGCTTGTAAGTCTCCTAGATTGTATTTGTTTTCCGGGTTTTCTTGAGATATAGGTTGATTCGTCATCGCTTTTTGGAATCTTTTGTTATTTCGCCTGCAATGTCATTTTATTATTCTGCAGGACACTGTTCACCATATTTTCGCCTTGCCACGTGTTTCGTGCATAAAATTTTCTTGTTTAAAGGTGATGCTTTTGGATATAATTATTTCCCCACCAGTTTTGCGTTTAACATAAAATTTATACTCAGTACATACATGTTTTAACTCTGTCATTCTCAATGCGCTATTTCTCCTACATCCATCACATTCAGTAACCGAATATACTTTTGAACTGCTTTCTTGCATGCTTCAACCAGAGCAATGTCTGTTGATATGTAATGAGTGTTATTACATCATCCAGTTGGCTTTGTTAAAAGATCAACTAATTTCTTGTTTCGTTTTCGTAAAATATTTCCACATTCAAGTCTTTGAGGTTCTGGTCAACATTTCCACTAAAGAAGCTTTTACGTCTGTCAGATTTGAAAAGTATGCAATATTTTCTCATGTAGGAAATCCTTAAATCCTTAACTTCTGATCTGTACAACACCATCATCAACCTACATATCTTCAGGTTTTTTTTCTAAATTTCTTTTAAATCACTTTGAATTTAATCTTTATTATTTTCATTCTCTCAACCCATGGATATTTAGAAAACATAAATATGTTATCATTGTTAAATTATTTTATATCATTGCATATGAACAGTGTTTGCTGGTCATGCTCAATCACGTGACGCAGGAACTCTTTTGCATGTAATCTTTTTTCTCTTTCTCTTGCAATACGTAGGTAGATTGTTTGATTAGCCACATTTTACATTTAGCCTATATGATTTTCTTCATGTCCAGTTTAATTTGTTCCCATGACTGATTTACATTTGTGTAAGCAACAATACTCCCAATATCACAGTAAATCTGTCTCAAATATTGCCATTTGTCACTTGACTACAATGGAGATGTGAACCGTTTGTATCTCAATTGAAACAGCACCCATATAGCCAGAGAATTTGTTATGCTTGATAGATTGTCTTTAGGTGTTATCAACAATCCAGAGGTATATCCAACTAAAATGGGTACGTTTGTTTATTTTCGGCTTTACAGCCCATTTTGGTATTTACCTTGTTGAGCCTGTAATAGGTACCTCGTATGCTGAGTCACAATGAGTTGTTTTAAATCTAATTTGATCTCCATAAAAAGCTATAACTTTTTTTTTCCTTCCAATCATTATAGAATGAACTTTACGAGATCTTCCACGTGTAGTGCAAATTGAGACAAATACAAATTTGAGGATTTACTCACATTGTATTCCTTCCTCTTACCGCACTGATTTAACATCTCGCTGTCATTGCACATGCTTCTTATTTCAACATTGAAAATTAACATGTAGATCAACATCTTTTCTAAAGCATTTTCATGTTTGATGTGGGGCAAAGAGTCTAGAGTAGCAGTATAGATCTCTTCGTTTCTGACAGGACGGTTACCATTAGGCTGAAAAAATATTATCCTAATTTAAGCTTTTGAAAGCTTCCTTCTCCTTCCTCTCGCCCACTCACCCTGACAGACACTCTGCTTCTTTTCATTAACGTTCTTGCAGAAGGCCCGGTGGGGGGAGGGGGGGGGGGAAAATCCGCTGGGCCAAAACTAATTAAATAAATTCATGATTTTGGGAAATGCTGTATATACAGTATCACTGCCATAAATTTATATATATATATATATATATATATATATATATATATATATATATATATATATTATATTCTTCAAATCGATGTCAACTTTAAGACTTGTTTTGCCTATAGTGCTTCAGAGTAATTAAACGTCTAGCGGGGTTATAGTAAATTTTATCTGAAATGGAAACTTGTAATACTTGTTATATTTCCATTGGAGCTAGTTAACTTACACTAGTCTGAGCATTATATGCAACTGTTTCACACAATGCACTTTGCAAAGTCTGAAATAAACATATTGTGAATGAAGCCTAAATAAACAAAAATGTACTTACTTCTCCTGTCACGACTTTGCGATTTGCGATATAAATATGTTATGCGTCCGTAAAACAAACATGCCTTAAGGATTTAGATATTAGGATCGCAAATTGACTTATATATATATATATATATATATATATATATATATATATATATATATATATATATATATATCAAATAAAGACACACCAGCCTTCTATGAAGAAATAGCATGCAATATCTCTTATGTACATAATGAAAATATAATTTTTGCAAGTGAATTTAATGTTACCATGAACCCTCATTAGACACATAATTATTGTAATATCAAGACACCAGAAGCAATACTCCTTGATCATGTTATGAATTTGATCTGATATTTGGAGGGAATTGAACATGGATACTAAAAGGTATACTCGGAGAACTACAAATCCTTTAAAACAAGCTAGGTTAGACATCATTTACTGGATGTTAAGGAAGCTTTGATCGAACCTGATTACAGAACAGACCACCCTATGTTGATTATTAAATTTGAATTCTAAACCAAATTCCAAAGGGAAAAGTGTTTGGAAGTTTAAAAATTCTTCATAGATAAATGCAGAATATGTACAACCAGTTAAACAAAAAATACGTTGTAGTACGGAAAACCCACTTGAGATTTCACATGACGAATGTCACATGCCACTTGTGATAAATTATCAGTTGTGTTTTGAAGCATTACTGTTATAAACAGTGGGTAGAACTATTTATTCTGCAATAGACAAGAAAAGGGAGAACATTTAAACAATGAGTTCACGAAGGAAAGGTTACTATTTCTGTACCCTTTAGAAAAGAAATTGTGTTAGTAAATTTATGTCTAAGTTAACAAGGGAAGACGGGTTACAGACAATAACTCGAAAGGAAATTTTACAAGAAGCTATTAACTATTTTGAGCATTTTTACAAATACAGGAAAGTAGACTCCATCAGTTTAAATCAACGTTTTAATAATATGAATGTGGATATACCAAAACTAGATAACTTGGAGAAACTATTACTAGAAAGACCTATATCTTGCAAGGAAGCATTACGATGCTTGAAACAGATGGTAAATAATAAAAGTCCATGTTCAGAAGGTTATGCCACTTTTTATAAGATTGTTTGGAAAGTTTATGTCATTTTCTTATCACATCCGTAAACTATGGTTAGAGTATAGGGAAACACATTCATCAACACAGAAAGAGGGAATAATTACTTGTATACCACAAGGCGAGACACCAAAGTAGTATCATAAGAACTGGAGATCAGTAACACTGCTAAATGCATCATTTAAAATAACCTGTGCTTGCAATACTAATTGAGTGAAAAACATCTTATTACACCTTACAAACTAGGAACAGACTGATTTTGATAAAAGCAGATTTAGTGAGGAAAACATAGAACATTGTATGATTAAATATTTTAAACTATAAAACACAAAACTCTAAGTTTATTAGCATTAATTGACGTTGACAAGGCGTTTGGTTCGGTTGCTTGGTCCTACATTAAGAATGTCTTCAGTTTGGGAGAGTTCGTTATAAACTGAATATGAACGTTTTATAATAATATCAAAACCCGTGTTAATTCAAACAACTACATATCTTGGTTTTATATAGAAAGATGACGTAGGCAAGGAGATCCCTTATCTCAAATATTTGTATTCTTTTGCAGAGATACTGACACACACGGTAATAGGAAGTCCAATTATAATAGGAATCGAATCAATAATAAAGACTGTTTGATCTTTTCAATATGCAGATGATACCTTTTTATTCTCTGGATGGGATTAGTAAATCCTTGAAATCAGCCCTTGATATTTTATTTTATTCTTCTACAAGTTCTGGTCTTAGCGTCAATGTTGATAAAACTAATTTTGTCTGATTTGCAAGGTCGGAAGTGAGGATCGATTACTTCAGAGTTATAAAATAAATTGGAGGAGACAGTGAATTGAATTCCTAGATTAAAGTTTTCAGCTACGTTTAAAACAAATAAATTATTAAAATATAATTAAAGAAACAAAAATGTGGTAGAATCACAGTTATAAAAAACTTAGCATTATCTAAAATAAAGCCACCTTCTTTTATTCTTACCATCATTATAAACAATTCGAATCGAAGTTGAAAATGTCTTTTATAAATTTGTTTGGAATGAATCAGTTGATAACATCGTAAGAGAAGTTGTTAGTGATTACGATATTGGAGGTTTAAGAATGATATATGTATTAATTAGTAGGGGCATTAAAGACAACTACATGAACAAAATGGAAACAAATCATAGAGGCATCTTGCCAAAATAGCAATAATTTCCACTTGTTTGGGATAGACTACCTACAGAAAAAATTAGGTTACCTATTGCTTTTTGGATAGATGTTTTTGCGCATGGGTCAATTTTGAAAATACTTTTTTCACTTGATACATCTGTTGCTGTTTGATGTAAGTTTTGAGGATAAGGTGGTTTTGTACATATTGAAATAAATGAGAATCATTCATGCGTATTATTTACAAACAAAATTCATGAAGAGATGCGAATAATTAAAATTTTATTTTATTTTATACTTTTGCTAGCCTTGGAGAGTAAATGAAATTATTCGACTCGTTTCGTTAATTTAATTTGGAATGGGCACAAAGGTACGACTTTATTTGACGAATCAGCAGAATAGTGTAGGGAAATGACTTGGAAATACATTCGAAATCCAGTCATTACTCTTTTGCCTAACATATCATGATACAAATGGCGGCATTATATGTATTAAACGTGTTGTAAATATAAAGTTGATATGGCATTAATCGTATGATAAAATGAATTCTCCAGAGTAATAAACGAATACAGCATATTATTTTATGGAGAGAAATAATGGGATAATAACTTTCAATAAAAAAAAATAAAAAAAATGCTAACAACAAAACAAAACCAGAAAAGGCATGTACCTCTAGGTAGTAAAGGTGCTGTCTCTCCTTGGCGGTGAGTGAGGTAGCTGTAGCGAAGACAGTGCTAAGAACAATTATGAGAAGAGCGTATAGTCCGCATATCAACCGTACCAGAGACGATCTGAAAAGAAGATGGAAATAGAGCAATAAGAAAAACATACTAAGTTATCCACTACCAAATCAATGACGAATTTTAATTCAGTTTTCTGGAGTTTTATTTCCGTAAATATTTTCTTTGAAAACATAAACGACGAGAAATCTCTTTTTGATTGATTGATTGATCCGGTGAATCACTTCTATGATAAACAAAGTCTTTTTAACCTCTGATTTGCTATTAAATCAGATTATATAAATGTCATTTCAGCTGACTTGCGTTTTGCTGTCCTAAACAAGAATAAGACTAAACAATGTTTCAAATTAAACCATTCACAAAATCACTACTCCCCCATCCCCACCCCCGTAAAACAACTCACAGGTTGTCGCGTATGGTAGCCATGATAGACGCTTTCCTAGTAAAATCACTTTACTGATATGAAATATAGACCGTATGTATCTTTTAAATTCCCGAGTTTTTCAAGAATTAGATAAGAGGTAATACGGTGTAATTGCCTTTTCGGATTCGCGGCTTAGTTGAAACCGATAAACATGTTTCCAAACTTCCGGGACCAAGCGGGTCAATTAAGATAGCTCTCGACATGTTGGCTTTAAAATTCTAAAGCTTGCTAGTTGCAAACTCATCCCGATACGGTCATTCCTGAGCCACTAAATCGTTATCTTGAGTGCATCTGTTTAAATCTTCAAGAAGATATTTTATAGTGAGTACAAAAGTTTGATGTTCTTTTTGGATTTATGTGATGGATGGAAGTGCTGCGTTATCGGATTTGCCATTTGTGGAAAACAAAATAGGAGCGAGTGCGATTTTGTTTGATCAAAGCCAAATATGCAAGATGTTCTCCGTTTGGTATAGAATAGTATAAAGTATTCGTGTCTCTGAGAATTTATTGTGTTATTTCGGGGGTTGAGCTACAAATAAAATAAAAAAAAATATAAAGAAACCAGATAAAGCAAGTCATCGACAGTAGTTTTGACAATCCTAGAAAAGTTAATAGTCTGTTCAACCAACATAATGTTTCAATAGGATCTTCCACCCAGCCACGGCGTTGAAAAATACGCAGAAAATCAGTAAAATATCATATTTAAAAGTCCTGTATTGGTTTAGATCATGTAGCTTACACCAGCGTCAGCGTGGTTCAACAAACAAATGACGCACATTGTCTATAACAATCTATGACAATGGTTCCAACATTTTTTGAGTCTTAACTTCAAAACATTTCGCCGACCCCCATGCTAATAGCTGTACTTTTAGGTTCTGTTCATTGAGAGAAGGAAGAGGTTTTATTCAAACACAAAACCCTTTCTATTACTGACCGTATCTATGCACGTTTTCTTAATAATTAATGAACAAGTTAGAACTAGCTGCATCCCAAACTTATTGTAACAACTTTTATATGGCTATGGAGCAACATTTAATCCAACTGAAAGTTTTTAAATATATTTTATTAACCATGTTATAGCTAAGTCAAGATCCTTTGAATGATTCAGTCAATGTATATAAAGGGAAATTTGTTGTCGAACTCTGAGTCGGTCAATTTCTACATACTGACGAAAATCGATAAAACATGCTGATACCTAATAATGAACTTTACACTTGATCCCCGTTACCTTCATGGTAATTTTTCTAGTTATTCATTTGCATTAGAATTTATCCACTCTTATAAAAAAAAAAAAAAAAAAAAAAAAAAAAAAAAAAAAAAAAAAAAGAAAAAAAAAGAAAAATAAGACGCCCTTAACTGTTGAACTAAGTGATAGGCAAGCTTAGTAAGCAGATCTGTGCAGATAGCCAATATTGTGCGTGTCAAAATGACCGCTGCTAGCTATCATCGTTCCATACGGGTGAAAAGTGAAAATCTCGGTTGTCGGAATCATGACTTACGTTAGCTGGCTGACATACGTTGTAATCGCATCTTGCCAGATACAATATCAGTAGCGTTTTTATTAGCTCTCGGGAAAATATTTATCTAAATTCAAGACACATACTTCATGCAATTTCAGATAAAATTCTGTGTGCTAGTTAGGTATATTTCGTGCCATTCTTTGTTACATACAACATAAGGGCCGTAGACAGCCGTAAACAATAACGTTGGCAATAATTAACCGACACTGACGTTCTCAAATATTTGAAATATTGAACTATCACAGTTAGCGTGCTTTAATGCATCATTAGCATCTGCTTTAACAAAACAAAATAAAATAGAAGAAAACATTGCTAAAACAAAACGGGCTTGTCTTGGAAACGAATTATTGTCTTAATTTGGGACGGCATAAGTAGACAACAATCTTACCTTCAACCATTAAGCAGTGTACAAGTTTGTTTTTGTGGCTCTCTATAGCCTTACAGTGCATTTGCGCCTGAAAATCCATATCAATCAATCAATCAATCAATCGATCGATCAATCAATCAATCAATCAAGCAAAAGACATGAAAAACCCAAGCTTTTGTGCTATGATTGTCAGTTGAATTAAAAAATGAA
This sequence comes from Megalonaias nervosa, assembly GCA_016617855.1. Classification (NCBI taxonomy): domain Eukaryota; kingdom Metazoa; phylum Mollusca; class Bivalvia; order Unionida; family Unionidae; genus Megalonaias; species Megalonaias nervosa. Next base: position 49,638 of record JAECUM010092970.1, on the reverse strand, counting down.
TTTGTTTTCATATATTTCTATAAAAAAAATACTATAGTATCTTCACAAACCTAAAAGGTCAAGTGATATGTTTTATTTATAAACATAATTGAACATTTGCTTCAGTAATCATCTACTAATAATCATCTACTATTTGTGGCTTCTGATGTCTCAGGGTTAACACCATATCTAGTAACTTTCAACAGCTGCAGTTAACCTGCACAGAACAGAAGACAATAGTACGGAGGCGGGAGGGGTGGAGGATGTGAAGGATGGACGAGAGAGAGAGAGAGAGAGAGAGAGAGAGAGAGAGAGAGAGAGAGAGAGAGAGAGAGAGAGAAAGAAAGAGAGAGAGAGGCTTGGGTAGAATATTGTTGATAGGGACTTGCTTTCCCAGTTCCCAAAAGGTACACAAAATGACGTGCTGCTGTAATTTTAAATTCACGTTCCTTTGCAGGTACACATGTTACACACAGGTGACTTTAATCGACACATTCTTAAGTACGAAAAATCCATGTTAATGCGTATGTGGAATTCTTTAACCATGCCCCTGGTTCTAGCCATACCACAACTGGTGGTGATAAATCCTATGTGATAAATTATGGACCTAATCTTAGATGTTTATTCAATTATCCACTTATCCATTAATAATAATAATAATAATAATAATAATAATAATAATAACAAACAACTTACTGATGCAATGCAAGCTTTAGAGAACAGGCCTAAATGGGTGGTGGGGGTGGGTCGCATGTCCATATACAAAAATGGAGAAAGTTACCTACTCAGGCAAAATGTTTTGAATGAAAATTTATCTTAGCACCTATTAGAAACAGAGCTTTTCGTAAGGTATGTGAACCTTATTAGTATTGTGACCTATTGTGACCATGATATATTTGAGTATAAATAAACACATTTTACATTAAAACTAATAAAACGGGGGAAAAGACCCCCCCAAAAAAAAAAAAAAAAAAAAAAAAAAAAACAAAACAAAAACAACAACAACAAAGAACGACATGCTTGTCGTTGAATAAAACAAAATGTCCTACACTGCAATAAATTACACACTGAATATTATTCTAAAGTTCTTTGTAACAGCAAATGTCTGCTTAATAAATTAAAACTGAGATACACTATGTACGCCAGATTCTTTGCTACATTGACACGCATGGTTTGGGTGTACTTTAAAAGTAATACATGTCACAAATTTTGCAATTCTTAATATTCCACCTATTGATTACTGAAGCGCCTTAACATTTTCTTGACTGTTACTGAATTATATTGTCAATGTACTCCCCAACTCCATTTTGTTTGGCAGTTTTCGTGTGTCCCTTTCCATGTTAAATGCCCTATTCCATTCAATAATGAACATATGAAACCTTAATCTAAGTCTGAGACCAAAAGAAAATACATGAAAAAAATGCAAGTGGAATTTGTTCGCACTTGCGATCCCTCCCCCCCCCCCCCCCCGAAAAATTGACTTGACGATGGCTGTCAAAAACATGTTAGGTATAGTTGAATTTACTTGCTATTATTGTATCAGATACACAAAATGAACAGATTTGTATGAAACAACAACGTTCGATATATCATCAAGATTTCCTCAGTGATTTTCCCATCACTTCACAATAATGGGAAAGCTGTACTGAAGGCATGAATTAAAAAGTAACGAAGCTAATGAATCATCTTGCTTAATAAGAAATAACTGGTTCATTGAAAACGCTGCAAGCAAGCAGCAATTTAAAAGTCATGTTAAAGCTTCGTTGTTATCGTTTGAGTTCGACGCAGTTGCCAAAACGGGGTATACTGATATATGAAATAACGTGTATTTCTCGAGTTAGCAAAACACATAATATGCCAGACTCTCTCATAATCTGTGTCAGATATGAACATTTTTTTTTAAATTTCTGAAGAAAATGGTTCTGCAGAAGACCTACGGGACAACACCTGCGCTTTATATACAGTTTCTCGCACTTTCATATAAACATATGTGGAAGCATGCATCGAGAAATTCTTGATAACATTTATCGCCTCGCAGCGTAATGTTTCTTGTCGAACCCTAATCAACAACAGCTGTTAAAGAGGCAGTATGGTACAGGGGAAGTATTGACTCCTATTTACAGAAGGTTTTCTTTTTTTTTCTGCGATGATTTTGTGAAAGTGTTGATGAACAGTTTCCATGAATTATATGAAAGCGTCCATCATCACGGTATTGGCAACCGTGTGCCTGTGTAATTTACTGGTAATGTATGTGCTAACGAGTAATCCATGCTCGTGAGCTTGGTTTACTTTGGTACATTACGCATCTGATTTGTAATATTTCAGTAAACAGTTCCATAAAAATTGTGATGAACCCCGGAAAAATGTCCATATAGATCGATAGGAAAAAAGACAATCCAAGCGAGCAGATTCTGACAGCGTGACCATGTTGTTCTCTTCTTAAGCACTGCTTGTCAGCCACGCCTCATGGTAGTTTTGAATTATCACATAATTGTATGGAAGTTTGATAATAAATGAAACAAAGAATATATAAGATAGAATCCCCTCCCCCAAAAAGAGAACAAAAAAAAAAACCCACTCACAAACATGTTGGCACTTTAAAAGTAACAGAATTGACTACAATAAGACAGCATTTTTGGAGAGCGTTAGCAGTGCTAGAAATATAGTGTAATCAACAAATATTGGTGGTATATAAAACAATAATTAGAAACGGCACTAAAGCTAAGCAGAAACATAAAAACTGACTTCAATCAAAATATGGTTGATAGAAAATAGCAAAGAGAGCGATAAGAGAAGATCTTCCCAGTAACACAAAATTAGATCACGACGATACACACGCTCAAATTTATTCTTTTTTTCATCAGTGTACTGTTCCTAAATTTATACCAGATAATACCGTTATTATGTTAATTAAACACTTCTACGCTAAATGTCGCTCACATTTAAATTTTCATGAACAAAACACCAGAAAACCAATTTAAATGTAACTTTGTTTTTTATTTTAATTGTTTCAATATGTCAGTATATGGAGCGGTTAGTTTTAAATTTTATGCTATAACAGAAGTCATCCCCCCAAAATTAAGACTCTTAAGTAATGTATTCCTTGGAGACATGAAAGGCTGTACAAGTATCTTACGTCTAATTTGTTATCTGCTTTGGTTTCATATAAATGGGAATCACACCTTTACATCATACATAGACTAATGCTACGATTCAGTTTTTCTTCCCAATGTTGTCAAAGTTATAATGGAATTCAAAATAGTAGCACAAACAATGCCATTAACACCTTAATTAAAAGAAAGACTGAGAAATGAAAGGATCACATCCACAACACCCTTCATCTTTATCCCCTGTCTTTTTGTGTCCTATCAGTATATTCGTTGTCCGAAACAAATATTGCTAAGGAACTGCAGCCCCTCTAGGTTCGATTTCCTAGCAAAATTGTGCCTATGTGATATACTACGGGTTAAATATTGCATAGTTCGTTTAGCAATCAATTCTAAATGTTTATATTACGTTCCGGATCGGAACGCAACTCTGGCAAGACGAGGCAGCCAAGTGGGTACTTATTTTCCTTTCGTTGTACACAATTCATGGAAAAATAAGCGGTACCTTACTCCAAGTAAATATTCCGAAACTGCCTCAAACCAATCACTGGTATTTATTTTATTAAAAGTGCTGCTTAATTGGTATTAATGATTTACAACTTTACAACAGACCTGCATTGGGTTGTATTGAATCCGGAGCAAGCAATCTCCCATATATCTTGGATTGTCTTGTAACACTGGGATATTTGAATATATTTTAAGTCTTTTGAACATTTTACCCTAATGTTAGCACACACACACACACACACACACACACACACACACACACACACGTAAGTACTCTACGGTACTTTTCGAATGCAAGGGTGTAGTTTCATGAGATTTATAGTCAAAATAACTATATACTCAACATATCAAGAAATACCAATACGATGACTTAAATATATATATATATATATATATATATATATATATGTTGTAATGTGTCGAATTTTGAAGAAGTACTAAATCTTCAAGTTGAATAAATTGTGCATTAAAATTGTATCATAGTCAAGCCGGAAAAGTCTTTGAGAAAGGTCTATTTGATATTTCCCTTATCATCTCTGAAACATAAAAGGGCCTACGTTGAAGCGTCAGTGGAATTGACCCAGTTATCGTAACGGTATATTGGCAGAGAGTACATTAGAATTACCGACCATATCTGTTTGTAAAGTACCTTATGTCAAATAATTGATCTTCAAAGTAAAGCTAATTGCATCAAATTCTAGGCTGTCAAAAACTGATGAAAAACATGATTATTCTGCGGAAAATTTAGGAACAGTTGCTTTCGATTGGTCAGTTAAAATTAAGGCGTACACTTTGGAAGTAATCTGAATTTAAGGTAGCGACTTGGCTCAGAATTCTTTAGTCCAATTTTGCTTGCGAGAAGTCGAATTTGAGACTCCGGTGGAAAAATCTGAGAATAGAGTTTTACCTCGTTAACAAAGTAAAGAGGCCAGATAGCTGTTTTGAAAGGAAAAGACAGGCTATAGTGCTAGGACGCACGGTTTGTGTGGAAAAGAAACAGCATTAAGGTACGCAATTTTAATTTCCATGTAATTTTCTATTTTGTTGTTGGTCTTATGCAAATGTGTTTGGTATGCTTGTGATGTAATCCATATATTCAAACGGTTAGAATTTCTTAGGGTTATATGAATTAATTTCCTTTGTCTGTAGGATGATACTGGTTACCGTGAGTTAATGATAATTGCATATTTATATATGATTTTGTAATGCTCAAATGATCTTGCAGGTTATTGGTTACTGTAAGTTAGAATTTAGTGAATCGTATGCAATAGTAATTGAGCATTTATCTTATTGAGTGGAACTGGCTAGCCAGATGTAAGAAGACGTATAGTAATGTATGCTTATGTATACGGTAGCATCGTTTGTATACAGAATACGTGTCAACTGCTAATCAATTGCCTCGTGGAACAGGGACGATGAACTGTTTAATTAACGTCAGACTTGGTGTATTGCAATGGTCATTTGTAACTATAGATAACGATTGTACCTTACCTCAAATACAGTATATTTGTAAGGACCGTTAATCGTTAAGGTCACATTATGTCAGAATTTATGCAGTGTGGATAGCTATTTACGTCTCTGAATAACGGGAGTAGAGAATTTTATATATACGGATAGTTGGTGAAACATATACAGCTTTAGTCGTAATCTTGTCATTTAAGGGAACAGCTTTCTATATCCTCCCCGAGAAACCCGATGAGGACAGTCCAAGAGGGAAGTTCGCAAATAGAGAGTTCAGGATAGAAGGGTCAAGAGGAAGAACCAAGCATACACGCTAGACGTCGAATACACAAAGTCAAGAGAGAACGACGCCAGGTGATGCAAGTCGAGAGTGGACATTGCGCTCTTTTCACCACTCGTTACTATGATGAACGAATCCGTAAATTGAAAACTGCTAACAAATTCCATTAATGTAAATCGGTTGGATTGTAAATGCAATTTTAGTTTATGCATTAATTAATTAAATTTATTTCATTTTTATTGTTTAAGGGGGCTCGTATTTGTTTTATTTCTTCTCAACAGACTTGCTCAGTTCTCTGTCAATGTTCTATCTATCTATTCACACCGGGCAATAACATCGAGGGAGGTCATCCTCTAGATAACGATCGCCAAATCATTAACAGAGGGGCACACGCACGTCTCCACGTCTTCCGCCCCCCATTACACACACACACACACACACACACACACACACACACACATATATATATATATATATATATATATATATATATATATATATATATATATATATATATAAAGAATATAAATCATATGGCGAATAACAATCCTTTCAAATACACTGGATCCAGCAAGGGATCATGTTGGTCAGGGATTGATTAAGATAACTGCAATAAACTATCCAAATAAGTTAAAACACATCTTGCTTATTAGTCTAAGAAAAAAATGGTTCTTTAAAAACTTCTGCTAATGTTGGTGTCTGGAAGCCGAACACGGCCGAATTATGTCATGCGTCAGGAAAAATTATACTGGCTGTCAAATCATAAATCAAAGAGGAAAAAATGACGCACAGAGTATCTGGGTATGAAAGCAAGCTCTAACTGTGTGTGTGTCTAAATTATCGTACAATGGTAGTAACACTTAAAAAAAGTATTGTCTGGAACTGTTTTTACAACCCAGTGAAAACATACACACACATACATAACTCCAAATTCCAGGCTACAAATTTGGATCTGCAACAGCATCGAAAGAAAATCAGAACACTGGTATTTACACTGATAGGTGAATATTTAGGCCAATTTCAAGGTCTTGACAAGTAATGTCAATGAATGATGAACTCGATTGTTTCACCTTTCATAATTGTTCAAACAAGAATGTAAGATTGTAAAGAAGCACATTTCAGTTCACATTTACAGATGTTTTGGCCTTTCCTGGCATTGCCTGATGGGAAGTAATATGGTGGAAAAACCATCATTGTGTGCATGAATGTCAGTAACTGAGAAAACAAACAGTTGCCTTACTATGGTAGATTCCAAGTAAATAGTGCGTGAAGAACTTAATGCGATGCGAGTTTGGAAGCAGCAGCTGTTAACATCTTTTGCTGAAACACTCGAAGATTTCTATCACTCAGCCGATACATTGGGCTCAGAATATTTTGTTTCGATGGATTTCTTGGGTTAGCTTGGCAACCGTTCTATAAATGAATTTTCATATAGTAGGCAATGATCTAATCATGCTGGGTCTATTGAGGATACCATCTCAGAATTTGCGATATAATGTACGACGTTTAGTGATCGTCTCTGATGAGTATGTCTGTGCGGTTCTCTTTGGTTGGTAAACTCAACAATCATCTTCACCACTTAGAATATAAATTTGACTTGCAACAACAGAACTATTAAGTTTTTCCATCATAATGCGAAGAATTTAATTCGTAGTTCATTGATACCGATGTTAAAAAGAAACAAAACGAAAGTCACCACGAAAAGGCGACTATTTAATATTTAGAAAAAAAATACAGAAAAGCCATTATGTATTCACCTTTTTACATTTACGTGTAGAGAAAACCTGCCTATCATTAGCCTACTACAGAAGTCTTCAATATAGTTGTCCTTAAGAGACACATTAGGTATGTATTGACAGGTTATTACTACAGTCTTTATTAGATACGGATCTATAACCAGTGAATAGATACTGAGGATTCAGGTATTTAATGGGTTTATGATCAGTGAAGGGATACCGAAGAATTAGGTATTTCAAATGTATAACCTGAAGCATATATATTTTTCCTCTCCTACTTTTGGATGAAATTTTATATCCTACACTTCTTCTCAACAACTCCAAGACGACTGTCTGAGATAAAAGCTTGCAGACGAAACATGCTGGCAAACTCTTGAACAGTGTTACCGCCTTTCCCCATAATCCAAAGCGTTTCACATGTTCATATACACCACGCAGAAAAAGGATCATCAATTTTCCTTTCAAACTAAGCTCCATCTTCTCCGCCATTCTTACTTATCACTATAATGACACGCATGTGTTAATTTGCTCGACACTATTCGTAAACAGTATATTTTCATCAGCAAGGTAACCCCTAAAACCGCCAGGTTCTAAAACAAAATCGTTCGCACCTGTTTTAAATCGTTGAAGGCTGTGGTTTGATGAGCAACTTAGCCTGCGCCATATCCAGCCTAGAAAATACAGTATTAATAGTAATGGATTGGAAAAGAAAATGCAAGGTGGAATTTAAAAAAAAAAAAAACAACAAATAAAGATAGTCGGCCAGTTATGATCTCATATGCTGCCGGGGTGGATGGTGTGGGTGGGGATGGGGTGGAAGGATCAATGAAATAATAAGCACCATAACATTATAATGCATATCATGTTGGGAATATATTTTACTACTACTTCACATTTATTTAATTACAACTTAACTACACTAAGCGAAAAGCCGTGACACATAGTTAGCATTACCAGTTTTTGCACTTAATGACTGCGCATCGGTAGACCTGCTCAGAGGAAGTTTTCTGAAACCTGAGAAGTTCACATTATCGAATGTAAACAGGGCTGGGGAAGACATGGGAAGAATGCCGTTTTAGCTAGGGGATAAACCCAACTTACTCAGGGCAATTGCGAGCAACAGCTGGAGAACCCCTAATTAACATCGGCTCACTTTCATAGGATGTGAAGTTCCTGATAGGGAATGGGAAGTTTGGTTAAAGGTAACATTAACTTGTGGCTTTGAGATCACTTACCTTGAAGGTGCTCAACTAGAGGTCTTGGACATTTTAAAAGAGTATGGTTTATTTGAAGAAATTGTTTTGTATTTTAAAGAATTTACCATTTGTTTATCGTTATCTTTGTGTTTTATGCATTTGTAGCAATATCTAAACTTACATGGCACCGTGTGGCCTTGAAAGTGTTGATGTGCCGCTAAGTCTTGTAAATATATACATGCATACCGTTTAACAAGAATGGCAGATCATTACAGCCACAATTTACTTCTAATGGGTGCAAACATCAGTAATAACAGTGAATGCACACATGCTTTCACGACTATAACATGCAACATTGCCCAGGAAACTAAGCGCCATTTACTATATACAAAATATCTGCACTCATTTATCTTGAAAAATAGGTAATTGTGAGTAATACCCTCCACATCGTCACAATGTCATTTTTGGGTCACAATAGCAAGAAAAATTTACTAGAACTCGAAGTGATTGGTTATTCATGTTTATGCATATTCATGAGAAAAGAGGATGTCTTAGCAAATGTATCCACGGGTGATAAAGAAGCGTAGCATATTATTGCCCGTGGCTTGAGACAATGTACCCATGAATACTAACATACTATTTATTGATAATTCGATGGGACTGGTCAGTGGTCATTAGGAATTTCATATATGGGAAATTATGCAGTCCGTTGTATCTATGCACCTTAATGGTTCTTGCGTACTTTGCCCAACCAATTTTGATCGCTAGATATCTCTGAGTACAACATGTTTTAAACTATTTTCCCTCGTAACTCCCTTACTGGAAATGTGCATAAAGAAAAATCTGCTTTTGAGTCTCCACCCCCACCTCATCCAGCCAAACCAATAATGTCTCCGTTGTGCCATTGTAACTGCAGGCGTTTTAAAATATATATTTGACTTACGAAGGATGCCTAGGGAAAGAGAAAATCAATGCTGAACAAATTATTGTTTTCCTTTTCTAAAATCACGCACTAAGTTTTAAAAAGTGATGCTTTGCATGATACCGCCAATGACTCACTCGACCCACACGCACACCTCAAGTATGCATATAGAGGAAACAGAAACGGGACAATACATCTATAATGCATATACATCAATAAAATAGGTTATTTCATTGAGCGTAACGAATGTGCCATTCTTCCACTGTGACAAACATGTTTTGCATGAAGTAGAGGAACTCAATTCAGTAAGGAAGTACTCTTTTGTTTCAAAAGATGAAAACAACTCCAGCAGAAACCTGTTTTCAGTCCTGATATGCATATCAATAAATTTAAGCGTACATCTGTAATGGCAGTTGGGATGTAGTTGCAATGTCGTACATGCGCTATGTAAGCAACACTTTGTTCGACCAGATGCATGTAATTTTGTCTGTTTCTTTGTATAAATGTGGCTGTCTCTCTTCTCTATAATCTAAACAGGTTTCAATAATAGGAACTTTCTTCATCCAATTATGTACCTCAATCGTGTATTTTCGTACCACGTAAAATTGCGTGGGCATATCAAGAACATCGTGTACCGGTTAGAAGAACCTATGCACAGTGCAGTTAAAAACGTACTTTAGTGCTTAGCTTAGTTGGATGGGGTGCACCTGCGATTTGAAAATATCCGGGGGTGGGGTGGGGGTGGAAGAACAATTAATTGCTGTCTGCAGCAGCGCGTTCCAGAGTCGAATACAATCTAGGAATGATTGCTTGCAAATGTTTGTCCTTGCAGACGGGACCAATTATTTCTGGTTGTGGTTGAGCATAGATTGTGTTGGTATTAGGTAACCTAATGGAACATAACAAGTTCGTGCACAATCCAGAACATCATTACCATTCTAGTTTGTGCTCTTCCCTCATGGAGGGTAGGCAACTTCAGCTGTTGTAGCATATCTGTAACACTGCAGGTTCTGTGATGAACCGTGCCGCTCTGCACTGGACCGTCTCCAGTTTGTTGATGTATTCCTTGGTATGCGGATCCTAGATTACTATCTCCGTCTTCCATGATGGGACGGACTAGTGACTTACAGCATAACTGTTTAGTCTTGGCTGGGCATTGGTAGATGTTTCTCTGTAGAATAGCAAGGGTAGAAGTGGCCTTCTTGACAGTGGTATTGATATGCGTTTTCCAGCTTAGGGATTTATGGGTGTTGATTCCGAGGTATTTTGCGGTGTCTACCGTATTTAGTGTATGGCCATGGATGTTATATGGTTTGTTAATGTTCTTTCTCCTATTGGTAATGTGGAAGACCTTACATTTTTGGGGGTGGAACTCCATAATCTAATCCTTTTCTTATTTCTGTAGTTTGTCCCGGTCATATTGTACGGCTTCAGCATTCTCTACTGACTTAATCTTTCTGTTCAGAATGCAGTCATCAACAAATAGACGTGCACTAGATTGTTTGGATATGGATTCTGGTAGGTCGTTAATGTACAGGAGGAATAGCAGGGGTCCATGAACACTTCTCTGAGGAACTCCTGACTCTACGGGGCCTGTTCCTGAGGTTGTTCCATCAAGAACGACTTGCTGAGTTCTGGATTACAAGAAATCTTGCATCCATTGGTGTGTGCAGACCCTGGTTGTCGTAATGGTGCATTTTGTTAGATGTTTGGTCCCAACACATTTTGTCGTGGTCAGCGTGATACTTAACCATTAAGATGGGCTAGGATCGCAATGAACTGGCAGCTTGCGATGGTTAATTTATGATCTGCTTGGGAGCACGATTGGATTTTAGTTGAGTGTACACACACACACACACACACACACACACACACACACACACGGTCGGTAATATCAGTACTTCACAAGACTATGGCTGTTGATGACATTATGCAACATGAAGCACAAACCATATTTTCAATCAATGAAATGTCTCTTTCCTCCTCGCCCATGCCATAGAAAATAAAACTATGTGTGAATGAAATCATCTGTTTAAAATGAGGAACTGAATATGAGGCAAGTCAGAATTTATTTCCCAAAAGCCAAAGTAGTTGAAACATTATCATCACTTTTCATGATTGATCTCCATGAAAACTATGACCTAAATGAAAGTTTGAACTTGCTTTTGAATCCATTGCCTTTCAGACACGCATGCTTTATTGCCGAAGCAAAACTGGGCGGTTCCATTCTTCTAAACGAGCCGCTGTGCCGCAGTGGTTAGCGTGCCGGACTCCCAACCAAAATGTCTACAATCAGTTCAGCTTTGGCCAGCTACCGCGGTGTGTCGTACGGCAAGGCACTTTACTCCAATTAACTCAGCACAAAATGACCAACTTGTATCGGGGTGCCGTAAAGCACCAAACCAAACCACTATTAGGAGAATCAAATTAGTTGAAAACAGAGATATACTTGTTACAGTGTATTAACGCTGTCACCATGTTACAGTACAACTGAACAGATATGTGTCAAACGTCTGAAATTACATACGGAAAAAGATGGACTTAATTGAGTCACAATACCCAAGTTATGTATACGAAAGACAAAATGTAAAACATGAATTCTCTCTATAGAACAAATATTTTATAGCTTAAAGCTTTTTCCCAGATGTGTGCAAAACTCTAACAAGTATTACTACGATAATCGGATACGTTCAGTATGTCATGCGCTAGTAACTTTACCCAAAGGAAGATATATTTCTGTAACATTATTCATGCTTTGCACCTTAATACTTTAACCAAGTGGTAATGCAATTTACTGTCAAATCTGCTTTGTTGGAGAAGCAGTATTTGTTAGAGAAGAAGTATTTCTTTACTTTTTAACATCAACGAGAATTAAGATTTGTTTGCGAGAAATAGTGCACTTCCAGCAAGATTTGCATTTTACCATAACTTTACCATCAGAGACCTTTCGCATAATCTCAAAGGATTCAATAACTTCTCACGGAAATCATCACTTAGGCAATTAAAAACAAGAATATTTATTGCATAATGTCCCAACGGCCTTTTGCAAACATACAAAATAATTAATACAAACAAGACATAATGGAGCATATATGCAATAATATGCAATAGAAATCAATGTCTACAAATAACTAATATAATCCAAATTGCAATAGTGTCAATTAAAAGCTTGTGTATAATTATGACTCTTGCTAATTGCTGAAATAAAACTAACAAACAAACGGGAAGAGACGAAAACAAAAGAAAAATGAATTACATGAAATGTTTGGTGGTATACCCAAAAATAAGTGCAAGTTCATATTCAAGGTAAAGAAAGATTTAATTGCATGCATAACATAACAATTTACCAAAAATTTCAATTTCAATTTCAGTTCCACCATAATAAAATCTGTCTTTATTCATTACCAACCACTTTCTTAAATGACAATCTTAGTCACAGAGGTATTTATTATTACTTTCCATTTCAAACAACAACCCTTCAGTGCATTTAATGTGTTTTATACACCATCACATCTAACATAAACAACACGGATTATTAATAGGAACATTCTTACCATAGCAATATCAACCAATACCATTTTCAATAAAAAAAAGTTTACCTACAACATTAATAAACATTGAAATTATAAACTGTAATAAATATTCTTTGCCCTTTACTTCAATGAAATTCACACGAATAATCAATGTCGTCTTAAAATTTGTTGCTCACAGTAGCATACATGGATTGCAATATATTGAGCATTATATCAAATATAACAGACTTAAACAATAACAAGTATTTTATAACAGAACGCTTTTCAAAACATGGGTAAAAAACTTTTCGATTACACTAAGATACGTAATACCTCTATAATTTTCAACGTCACTAAAATGCTTCATTGATATAACCTTGTGACTATCACTAAAAAAATGACATTAAATAAAGAAGCTAAATAAGGGAAACAACTATATGTTAAGAACTCATTTAATGTTTACAAGGACTAGCATTTTTTTTTTTTTTCGGATTTTAAAGCATAATGGCTTATGAAACCAAGTCGTTGCTTATAAATATTTAAGTTTATAAAACAAAAGTTCAAATTTCTGAAATGTATAATCATTAGTAGTGTAGATTTCTCTCCGTTGTGTAAAAAGAATCAAGAAAGATCAGCATACAGTTTAGAATGCTTACCAAACAAGTGACTTTATCATTTTCTAATGTTATTATGTATATCTATATTTTGTACTTGACTTTTGTTCAAAATCACGTTATTGGTGTACCTAACCAGTAACATTTATTTTGTAAACAACGTAATATATAGGTAATGTTTCTCCATGAAGATGGATTAAATATCCAGATCATCATTAATTGCAAACACGTTTACTTTAGTTTGAGTTAAAGATGCAGTTTTGATTCTGACCTTGGAAACTTCCAGAATGGAAATTTCCCATTAAATTGGCAAAGTATTTTCAGAAAATGGTAATTGCGACCTAGGTCAAGTAGAGAAGTATATAAACTTGTTTATTCTAGGATTATTTATTCTTGCCTTAAAATCCGAGGCAGAATCAGGTTGTGTTCAGGTTTTAATGTGGGTACATTTATTTATTCAAATTATAATTCACTGGAATTACAAAGTGCTAAATAATATTCTTGAACAAAAACAATAATTTGGAATTATGGTAACTTCATTCAAAGCCATTTTGGATTATCTTATTATGATATATCAATAGACTGTTAACACATCGCCACATTCCAGGCAATTGGCACATTAACACGTTCGAGACTACAGGGATATCAACAGATTCAATCGAAACTTCGTAATTTAGACTAGTGATAGAACGTTTAAGACTATCTGGGATTTAATTCACAATACTGTATGTTCTTTACAAATTTTCAATTTATATTGTAGGGAAATAAAATATCTGTTGATTTTTTTTCGCTTTTCTGTTACTTAGTTTGCGAGCATAGAGTCGTAATAATAATAATAATAATAATAATAATAATAATAACTTTATTTAAAGATGGTGACATAATTAGCTGAAAAAAATCTACATTGAGACCCTCATACGAGGAAACATATTTATACATAAATATCCAAACGGACACACTCATATACACACGCATATAATATATTCATAAATAAACATAGCAGCATGCATATGCAACACTATATTCACTTTCTTTCCTTTCTACATCCGCTTACACACACACACACACACACACACACACACACACGTAGACACAAACAGTGACATTCACCCGTGCATATCAACCCACAGTCAATATCCATGCAAAATTCCACACAAATACAGTTATAATCTTTTGACGTTTACATTTCCGTTTGACAGTCAAGGAATTCTTTCCACTTTTAAGAAACGGCATCACAGAACCATTGCAAAGAACCAAAGCCACCAGCTTTTTGGTTCCCAAGACAATGAAGTTCCACAAGCTAATTGTTCTTGGCTTATCGGCTCCATATCAGCAGATGTACCCTGTCTACAGCGTGTTAATTACGTATTTGACAGTCGACCAGATAGACACAGTATAAATTCCCAACAAAATATGCCCACGAGAATTCGCGCTACTGGAAGCACACTGAACGTGAATCTGAAACTTCTGCCTTTAGATTGTGTCACGGCTACGTTTCCGACGCGATATTAGGAGATAAGGCATAAAGCTGTAATATAATCCTCACTTTTAAAGAATATATATATGTTCTAAAACATAGATAAGAGTAGAAAATGCTACTTGTAAAGTTTACTGCCGGGGCTTTCCGGCTTGATAGGGTTTGAAGTCACAACGCTATGCAACGCTGGATGTCAAAATGGATCGCAGCTGTTTAGTCTGAAAATTGAGCGAAATGGCAGGTATTTATTACCCTAAGGTCAAGTTCGAGTCTGATCATTAGCTAAAAATGGGAAAGATTTTAGTGCTTGTTCTCATATTATCCTGCCATGCGGGGAAGGAACCGAATGACCGGTCACGTGACCACGCTACTAGGTGCACAAAAGAGCTTAATGCAAGATGTGTTATTGGAATAGGGAATTAAATAAGGCAAACGAGTTCAGATCAAGAATTAAATATTATGAGAATGACACCTCAACATTTCAATACGTTTACATTAAATCGTTAAAAGATGCAACACGAAGAGTTTTTGTACTCTAAAAAGGATATATAGCGACTTCTCGTGCTTATCAAAATAGAAAATACAAACAGCTAAAACTTTATGTTCGAGTAAATATTTAAACATCTCTTTCTGAAACATTTATTCAAGCCAACTCTTATAATGTAGTTGCTATCATGTGTGAAAATGTCATTCTAACTTATAAATGTACCTCCAAAAGATCTAATTAAACAATATATCTTTCCCATGGAAAACGGTATAATTAAATCACGAATAGATGCAGCAAAATATGTGGCTTCTCAACACCGGGCATTCTCTATCGTTTCCAGATCTTGTTTACAGGGGAATGGTTGCCAAGAATTATCAAAGTTTATAACCAGACACCACGACTAAATAACCGTGGCACACGATAGAAATTCGCCTATATATAGAAGAGCACTGGGGGTTTTGTTCTCTCAGAATCGTTCTATTATCACTCAAGACGGAAGCTAAATTGTATGTTGATAAACCTGGTCTTGTTGCATTTAAATGAAACAAATTATTAAATGCACATATTAAAAATCTGCAGATTTACACGTTTATGTTATGATACACGTTATTTCAACGATGCAAATGATGAACTTTTCATAAAAGTATATCCATTGAATGGGATGCAAGGCAATTAGACCCATATAGATTCTTGGCGATACAAACAATTTTAAAGTGGCACTTTGTTACATCTTAGTTGTTAATTTCTTTTTTTCCATCAAAAAGTCTCACTGGTTTTATGAGTAATGGAAACCTATGTGGATTTATCAGTAAATACAGCTAATTTTCCTTTTCATTTGGAACATTTTCTTCCAAGCTATTTAAATGTCATTAAAATTGTAAGAATAATTCAGGCTGTTACAGAATATAAATGGACATGTAAACTGAATATGTTTATCGTGTCTATTTCAATTGAAAAAAGGATAAAGTTGACATAGATACTAGGAAAGGAAAAAATAAAAATAAAAAAATAAAAAAGTTAATTCGAATCCATGGAAAATAAACGCTGTCAGTTTTAGGACACTGAAGGATATTTTAAAATGCTATTTGATTATGAGATGTATTATAAAGCATCAATACATCTATACTGCAAGTACATGTATGACTTTTGTATATATTTAGCATCGGCAGAAAAGTTAAAACTTAACCAGCTTTATATTACGTACTTTAGAAAGGCTCTTACCGGTAAAGTGGGGGCAGCGTCAACGTCCTCTTCCTTTTCGAGTTGATTTTTTGAGGAGTTGACTCCTGTTGAGGCTCCAGTGAAATGCTTACCGACTCCTCCTGCGCCATGGGAGGGACATCAAGAGGCATTTCTGTTTGTCCATCTTTCACTTTAATCTCCTCGAGCTCTTCCTTTTGTTCAACAGAGGTCTCTGTGTCCCCATTGGGAGTATTAGGGGGCACTTGGTCCGGTTGTTCAAGCTGACCTTGATCATCAGGAGTTTGTACCACTTTATTAGCTTCTCCTTCCATATTATTAAGGAATACGTGGTCGTGTTCACTTGCGTTGTTTGACTCCGCTCGCGGCTCGTTTACAATGTATACCCCTGAGCGCATCTTGCCGGGGCATTAAAAATACGGCAGCTCAGGTTCTTGCGCCCACAAAAAGGATATTTACAAAGATACTCCAGAGTGGTCCTTCACAACTATTACCAGCAGCCTACCATCAACAACTATTCGTATTCCTCCCTTCAGCACTAGTTCTGAACTAGTAACAAATCACACAAATCAAAACCACAGATGCTGCTCTCATTCTCCCAATCGCCCAATCAGTTATGATACTTATCACCACCGCGCAATAATTTAAACCTTCTTAGATCACATACACTGGGATTTGATGCCAGCCAGCACATCAAACGTGTGCGGAACTGAATACTAAGGAAAAAAACCCAACAAAATCCGAACAGAAATGTTATCTTTTCTGATAAAATCCCACAAGCTTGATTCATACCATCCCGGAGTGTGCTTTTTTTTTTAAGGGTCGGCTTCCCGGGAGCACCGGAATTAGACTGCACGTGTGAAGTTTATGTTGAGGCCGGGAATCTTTCTTGCAGTGATACAAAGGGCGGTTTCCCGCTGGGTGACGGCTCTAGCTTAAAGGACACGTGGCGCGCCAACATCAGATGCATTCTTGGAAATGAAGTATATGTGCATAGTTTTTCCTGTAAAAATTATGTTGCTTTCGGGAAAACTGTATATATATATATATATATATATATATATATATATATATATATATATATATATATATATATATATATATATATATATATATATATATATATATTTCTTGTCAGATTGGTCAGCATACTGAATTATTTATATTTTTAATGTTGATTTTAAACATAACTTTTCCATCGAGCCTAGATTGGGATTAAGCAAAGCCAAACAGTTTTATTAAATTGCGTGACATTTCGCCTGTGTTATAAACTACTTTTAATCATAAAGTTTCAAAACTACGTGAGCGGAACGATGTACTCAAAGTACGTTACATTTATATTAAAACAGTCATTTATAATAGCTATTAATGTATCTGAATTTATTTGTTAAGGGTTGCTATGTACTGCGGAAGTGCTCTCTATTATAATTAAAGAAAAAAAAAATCTACTCCTATGTTACACATGTTTGACTGGAAAAAAACGAAGCCGCTAATAATAATTTGTATATTCGGCGTTTTCGGAACTTTATTGTGTTCTATATTAAACAACACATGAACATGTGCTTCTGTTTGTCTTGATCGACAAAATAATTTCTTCCGTAATAGAAGCATAAGAAGAGCAGAAATGAGAGGAGGAAATATGTATGTATGTATGTATGTATGTATATGTGTGTGCGTGCGTGCGTATGTATATATGTATGTATATATGTATGTAGCAATATTAGAAATGGTAACATCATCCTATGTATTTTTTTTTCGCACGAATATTTTGTGTCTATTATTAGTCACCTTTAGTTCACAACATGTGGTTTTAACGTTACTGCACAAAAACATATCAGCTAATAACATGTGCCTGTTTTCTGTGAAAGCAGGGTTAATTGTTACAACTTTGCGTATATTTGGAAGGAATTGAAAAAAAACAAACTATGTTCCTAGGTAATCAATTACAGCGACTTAACAATTAATATCTTAGAGAATTAAAATTACCAACACAAATATTAGTAGATGAGTTGTAAGGATGCTATAAGTAGCTTTATAAATAACATGTAACTGTTTGTCTGTGTGTGCGGTTTTAACGAATTGAAAGAGGAAATCAAACATAGCTTCAGTGGAAGCGATGTTTCTACTAGACTGGACGCCTTTGACTGATTTGACATATGTTGCAGATAGTTTTCTACAAAATGTCACATTAAACATTTTCAAGCGTTTTGAATAATCTAAAGTTGGTATTCACATAGTTGCAAAATGAAAGTCACCTCCGAAATTATTGTATAATAATGAGAATATCCTTTATGTGTTAAAATCTTAAGACGCAGGTTGGTGTGTGTTTCATTCGGAAACAAAACGGTAGAATTACATATAATCTCTTTGATAAACTCATGCTGCCTAATAAACACAATTTGCCTTCAAGAAAATGTAACTGAAAGTTATACATTTTTGTTCTGGGTATTACCATTAAGTAAAAAAGAAAACTGGAGCACACTGTTAGAAACGTAACATATAACAAATGCAAACATCGCCAAGTTTATATCAACTAATCATCCAGTCCAAGTTCATATTAGAAAAAATAAAACCCTGCTTATAAACGAAACATCAGTGGAAGTGAAAGGAGATGAAAATCCTCTACGAAAGACGACGGTTTCATAGATTGGTTAAACAGATATGATTGTTTTAAAATGGATTCATTAACAAAAATGCTGAAGAAAAACAGTGTAATGTAAGTTTCTTAATTTAAAACTTGTTTACTTTAATAGTCTAAGAAACTCCCATCTGTTTGAAAATTGCAATCCCACCGATGATGATGGTGGTGGTGGTTTGTATAAAGACAATTTTGTTTCATGCATATGTCAATATCTACGCTGATTCTGCTTGATTGTTCATACTCCATATCCTCTTAAAATGTCAAGAAAAAAAAGCAGGGTTTTCAAAACAGAAAGAAAGAAAAAGGTAAACGAAGGAAAAGACAGGATTATTGTTTGGTAGTTATAATTGGATCCATGTGTGTTTACATGGCTATGGCCCAATTATAAGTGGTTTGTTGAGGAAGAGTACGGAAAAGAGGTTACACTTCCAAAAAAGAAGCCAGCACTTGGATTACGAACACTGCAGTACCCACATTTGTTGTTTGTATCAGCCAAACATGCTGTGCTTGGTTTTGCTGTTTGTTTTGTATTGAAGAGCGGCATCATTAGCATTAGACGTTGTAGCACACTGATGCAATGCTGCTATTTACACAGAGCGGTGAAGAGCCACACATGTACACCGGTTAGAAAAGTATTTTATAAGTATTCTTTCCGTATATAGGTAGCATGGCATTATATGACAGAATTTAAAGAGTTTAAACTCAAATGCTGGAATAGTCATGAGATTTATTTTCATTTGAATTCGATCCCATTCGCCGCCCCCCTCCCCCCCCCCCCCGTATATTTTAGCATAATCACATAATTTGTTTTTGTCAGATCTGTTTCCTCCATGAAAAAGCGTCCACATTACCTTGGTCAAAAACGAAACTATACGAGCAAATAAAAAAAGCAAAAGTATAACAAAAATGGTACCAAAGAGCACGCGAGTGATAATAGTTAGATGAAACAGAGCATCGACCGTGTTTCTTATTTATAAAACCAATTCAAATTACATATTTTTCCTTCTTTTAGATGGTTATTATTAGATAACAAATGTGAAGGTGTCTACGAAAAATGAACCAGCGGGAAATTATGTTGAATGATGTGTCTCGCCTACTTCACTAGTACAGTACATATGCCCAGAAATGTAAAATAAACCGTTTTAGGAAGAAGAGCAAATCAATACAAACACAATTTACCTTTATGGGTATTATGATAAGTGACAAATGCGAATGCACACAAACTGTTGCATTACAATATATGCAACAGCGTCAAGGAAACTGAGCTGCAATTGATAATGCGTCACTGGCGTACTTTCCCAAATCAAGTGTGATCTCTGTATATCTCTAGCTACAACATAATTAAAAGAACTATTTTGTATAAGTCTCGCTCCTAATTCAAGCTGTTAGACTAACTTTGGTATTGAAAATGCTCACATATTTATTTTTCAATACACCCATGACAGTGTCTAATGTGTTTGCAGAGACGGTATCCATACCGGACAGAAAAGGATGTCCAAAGAGCGAATAAGATCAATTTATTGGAAGGAAATTATTGTTATTTTCCGTTTACCTCTTTAGCGCCGGCTAGATAATTCACATACTATAACCTAACTATATTTTGCTTAAAAGTGGCTTAGTGTTTATATTTTCATAGTTTAGTGTTTATGTATGAGCGGTCTGCCATCTTTGTAAGGTCTACGACCTGAGTGTACGCAGACTGAGCGTATATTTTCGGGCCGGATGGAGGGGTTGGGGGGGGCAGGGCTTTCGGACCCCCCACGGCTAATAAAAACCGCACACACACACACACACACACACACACACACACACACACACAATCACACACACATACACAAACACGCGTACAGTCACTGGTCACTTGAAACTTGACCATCGTTTTATTCATGCGTACGTTTATTGGGTATCATGCACATGGGCGCCCGCAGCATGGATCAAGGAGGGTCACGTGACCCCCCTGGAAATCATACTGCAAATATATATATATATATATATAAATTCCGATAAGTTTAATCATGCAAATGAAGCTGAAAATATGTCACAAGATTCTGTTCAAAACGCTTAATAAATATTAGCTTTAGTATCAGGCTGCTTCTTATACTAACTCTCCCGGCCGTGACTGACTGACCCCCCGAAAATCCTGACCCCCCCCCCTGCAAAAAATCCTGCGAGCGCCCATGATCATGCACAGTTTGAGTAAATAAAGATATAGACTTTTGCTTTGGTGCCCTTTCTAGGAAAGTCATGACCCTTTTGAAATTTTGAAAAGACCCTAACACTTTACCTGATGCGGCCCTGATTTTTTATAATATCTTTACTTATTACACAAAACAAGAGTTGTGTGTGTGTGTGTGTGTGTGTGTGTGTGTGTGTGTGTGTGTGTAAAAATATGTAGACGCTCGAACCTAATATCGAATTATACATTATATTTTCAATCAGCAACATACCATTTCAATTTACACTGTATACATTTGCTTTTTGTCTATCTCTGACATAATTAAGATACGACTATCTATGCATCCAGTCCATAATGTATCGCTCAGTCGTACTAATATATGTTGCGGTCACTTCAGCGTATAATATACCTCATTACCATCACTACTCCGTTGTCGATGACATTATTAACAAAACTTTGAGACCGACCGCATTTTAATGTTCAAATGTATGTAGTTCAATCATCCGCAAACTGGGATAACAATCTGCCAATTTTATTATAATAACTAAACTAAAATTTTGTTCTATCTTCGTACGTCATACGGTTTTATATCAACATTATATATATATATATATATATATATATATATATATATATATATATATATATATATATATATATATATATATATATATATATAACCATGAGAAGCCACGAAAATAAATAAAACCCCGGGCTCCTGACAAATGAATCCTATTACAGGAACAAGCACATCCTTCTAATTTCAATAATGAATCTTTGACAATTTTGTTTTTCTTCAAAATTTTCTACATCTTAAATATTCAGTTTTGTTTGTTGTATAGGGAATAATTCTCGTCGTAAAATATATCTTTTTCTCAATTTTAAGGTTCTAGTTTAAACATGGCGGAGGTGCATAGATTTAATATTCTGATTTCTTTCTTGAAAGTTTAGTAGTTACACTTTTACAAAATATAGATTTATGGTTTTAAATGGAAACTATCTGGTCTTTCCAATATTTTGGTGTTTGAATAGTATCAGTCTTAAACTAATCAAATAAGTTAATTCATATCTTATTATTATTTGGGATTTGAAGATACCCGGCCTAAATTACTCAAGCCAATATGATAAGCCGTTTTACCAGTAAAGTCTGTCTACCAACTGACGTGTCATTAACGTCATTCGAACTGTACAAAAGTGACGTTGTTCCCATAGTGTGTGTGTGTGTGTGTGTGTGTGTGTGTGTGTGTGTGTGTGTGAAATGCATCCATATTTGATATCCTACATTTTCATCTTCATAGGACTTTATGTCAACGATATCCGATTGCTATTTGATTATGTGTAATGTGAACTTCTGTATCGATGTTGGGCATTTTTATTTTTAATGTTTCCACTTGATTGCATGCAATATATTTTAACGGAGGGATTAATTGTGGCCCTGCAACTTCAGTTCGTTGGCATGTAAATACATATAGAATGAATATATTTTATTTTAGAAAAGTAGAGACAAAGTAGTTTGCAAACCAGATGTACATTCTTCAAAAATGTACATTCTTCAAAAATTATACTGTGTTTTTCAAAATTATTGAATGGATATTAGGATTAATATGGTGACCTAGATTGTTCCTTTTAACAATTGGTTGAAAGTTGGGTCATGATGGCCTAAGATTTTAAAAAAAAATGTGGATGGTAGGGTCCTAGTGAACTAGGATTTAAAAAAATAGATAAATAAGTGCATAAAATAAGCGACAAGAAAATACTAACCTCTACTCAACTAGCTAAAATGTACATGTAATATTAAAATAAATCCAATTTGTTGATTAGACAGAGTCTTTGCCGCAAAAGTATTTTCTGTGCCTAATTGTCGTATCTACAAAATATGATTAGGAAACCTAAACAGGTTTATATAAATGTTTTTGATCTCAAATTGCTTGCAAAGCGTGGGAATTCTTCACTGTCATGTTTCCACTTGAGCACAGCACCGAGGTACATGCAGGACCTGTGCGTTCGTGCTCAATGGTGATAAGATTAATTGAAACAAGATCCAGGAACCATCGCGGATGATTAGGTTTATGCTAAATTAATGTGATAAACGTTTATGTCTGGACCCACGTGCCTTTCTGAGGTTTACAGACATAGGTTGTATGAAACGGGAAGGCGTGTACACAAGTGTAGGCTACAAAGAGCATAATTTATCTTGCACTGTCTGATAACCAATGAATGATACAATTTATTATCCAAGCATGAAATGATGGCAAGTGTAGGTGGATGAGTCTAATGAGAGTATTCATTACTGAAAATGATAACTTTACAATATCATTTAAAGACTGAGTTTTTGACCTTCCAATTTATAGTATACATGTACTTTTAAAAAGTCACTTTTAATTGGGTTATGTGCATCTCACTCTGAAACTCAAGGTTACAGTGTTACCAACTTAAGGCCAGTGGTTAATACTGCCTTAATTAACGCTTAGAATATATGGTAATTTGTATTTATACTGCTCAATGTTTTATGTTTTTTGTTTTGTTCTTTAATTAGCACGAAGGCGTCTTAAATAAATAAATAAATAAATAAAATCTGAATAAATATCCCCAAAATAAAGTAAAATGTACCTAACAGTATTCCGTAACACGGAAAACGTTTCACCGTACCGACATTTGTAGATGGAGAATAACCGTAGCAAGCGAAATTCGGCGGCAACAGTCCTACATTCTTGCAAACGTTTAATATTTAACAGGCCGTCCTACATCCTTTAGTTAAGAATTGCCAAACCTGCAGAACACGCTCGAATTTCAGAGATAATTATCTTAAGTTACCAACAGGAGTACTAGACTGCACTAATGGCACAAACACACTTTCTATTTGTATTAGAGGCAATACTATTTTCAAGAAAATAGATTAGGTGGTGCAACCCCAAAACAGATTATCGTAGTTCCATGTTTGCCATCGCTCAGATCGTAGCCTAGAAAACTGCACCTTTCATAAACAGAACGTGAGCCCAGTAGATTTGTAGAGTGGTGTAGCGCATCGCAGTGCAATGCGGCACATTTTGTGCGGATTTTAGCGTTGTGTAGTGAGCTGAAGTTACGTGAAGTGTAGGTTTTAATTGTAGTCGTGTATGGCACTTTTTACAGCTTGGGTCACTGAATCCAAATGAAAAATATAGCCACCTCGCCTTGAATTCCAGCGCAATGGTCTCGATGATAGCAACAGAAAAACTGCTGCTGACTTGATTGGAGCGATTCAGCAGACAAACGAAAATGCAGTAGCGTTTTATCTTTGATATAACATATATTGTAACTGAGGCATTCACACCTTTGGATGCATTTTTCATTGTTCTCATTTCCGATCCAACAAACTTAACGCAGCTACAAATAATGAAAGTCAAGAAATATAAAGGTTTCTTTTCGAATTGTCCATCATATCTTTGATATTTAAAAAAACGACTGTTGTATGTTATGTGAAATTCCTTGAAGGTATCAGTGAAATTTACAAATGGCATCTCAGATTCGGGTCGCTTTGTCGTTAAATTTATTTTATAATTTTCAATTCTATCGAAGTAATCAATTTTACCATGGACAATAATTGCAAACATTCGATGAAACTGAACCTCTTTTGATATAGCTTCTAAGGTCCTCAGTATAATTAAAACTCGACCTTGGCTTAGTGGTTAAAGCGTCCGCCACGGATGCGGTAGGTCGCGGGTTCGAACCCCAGCTGAGTCATACCAAAACATATAAAAATGGTACTAACAGCTGCCTCGCTAGGCGCTCAGCATTAAGAGGTTATTCATTAACTTCTAAAATTTAGGGAGGGTTGCATAATAACGTATCTGTAGGATATATCTTTCAGTTCAAGCTTACTAGTTTTTTTTTGTTTTTTTTTAAGAGAGTGCGTTTCCGCTTTAACCCGTCTTTCGTGGGACATATTCTACCGTACACATCTCCTGACTGATAGGATGGAGTAGTTACCAGTCAAGACAGAGTCTATTTAGATTTGAAGAGGGTATTAATAAAATCGCTTAAGAGAGACGAAATTCTGTGAAAGACGATACCCCTCGTAAGATTCCAAATTGCCTTACAATTGTGTTTACATATACGTGTGTGTGCATGTGTTCGTATTTCTGTACATGTATGTGTGCGATTGTGCTTGTCTTCATGGCTGAGAGAGAGAGAGAGAGAGAGAGAGAGAGAGAGAGAGAGAGAGAGAGAGAGAGAGAGAGAGAGAGAGAGAGAGAGAGAGAAGCAAGTCAGTTGGAAAGCACTTACAGTTTACGAGACAACAGCAGGGCATTTCATTAAGTACATAAAATAAATTAGCCAACTCATCCTGTCTATATAATGTGTCGGCGCCACTGTATCATCGTATTAGCATTGATTACCAGATGTATGATTATCGTTAGGAAAAGAAAATGTTATGGGTCAGATAGGTAAAACGTTAGGAAAAGAAAATTTTATGGGTCAGATAGGTAAAACGTTGGGATAAAGTGGGCACTTTAGAATTGTCTGCCAGAAAGTCTATCAAGTTTGATCCTCGAGATTATCCAAGATTAAATCCATGCGGACGCGTCCAGGGCACAAGAAATGTTTCACAGCAGAATTTACACTTGGACGCTCACATACGTATGCACGGACAACGAACACATGATTCTGCACTAAAGAAGCATTCAGAAATTTTGATAGTGCTCTCTCTCTCTCTCTCTCTCTCTCTCTCTCTCTCTCTCTCCGCATTTAGTAAAGGGATTTCCACAAATTAAACATATTTTCACTCTTCATTCAACTGATACCGCAGAAAACATTAGGATAAAGTCATACTGTAAGAGACCTTGGCCCAGTTTCGCGAAAGGTTCTTAAGACGTTTCATAAGACTGTTTTTAAGATAGTCCATAAGATTGTTTTTATTTCAAAGCCATATCGTAAGTGGTTTCACAAAGCTATCTAAGAAAAATCTTTGCTAATTAAATCTAATGAACTATCTTTGAAGTGAAGACACTAGTAGTGAATGGGGGTGATTTAGCCTCACGTAGACATCTATGTTAAAAAGGGTCACGGCACTTTGGCCTCAAGATTTATAGCTTCACGTAGATTTCTATGTTAAAAAAGGGTCCCGGCACTATAACCTCATAACGTGAATTAAACATGGAGCAGACTGGGCCTGTCTAGGCTCAAGGGAATTGAACATAGGGAATGTAGAGCGATAAGGGATTGGGTCTGTCTAGGCTCAAGGGGAACTTTAACATAGCGAATGTAGAGCGAAAAGGGATAAGGGCCTCTCTAGGGTCAATAGGGACACAAACATAGACTGATGAACACAAATCTATCACACAAACAACTATACAATTGACTAAATGTTTCTTTTTAGGCAAGAGAGAATATATATCTTTTCGAGGCAATGGAGTGGCTCTGAAAATGGCCTTTTAACGTTTTCTAATTTCTCTCCTCCCTTCTTCTTCTCCACCATCTTCTCATCTTCTCCATTACAGTTTTTGTCTTCTTCTTCTTCCCATTCTCTTTCTCCTCCTTCTCCTCTTCCTTCTCTTTTTTCCTTTTCTCCTTCTCCTCTTCTTTTCCCAGCTTAGAATTGTACGCTCTCATTTCTATTCATTTTCCTCTTTGTCCTCCTTCTCCTCCTTTTCCTCTTTTATCAGCTCTCTAAGTCTTTCCTTGGCCTTTCTTAAATAATTGATCTCCATTTTCACTCGGTGAGGACTGTAACATCCATACTCCAACATGACCAGCATTTCCTCCACCATCCCTATATTGTCCACTGCTTCTTGCAACTTCTGCATTTTGTTGAGGTGATTGCTTGCCATTTTTGTTATTCAGTATTGAATGGCGCGATTGACGAACGCTTGAATTTATATGTCTCAAGCACGGACGTGAAGGAAAACATCCCCTCTTACCAACTACCCATATCACCTACCAAACAATCCACAGTGATGAGAGTGCTAACCTAAAATAATTTTTTTTTTAAACAAAACACATACTAATACTAACAAAACCACTATACTTTCTATCAAAACTAGTGGAGAGGAAATGTTTTTATGTACAAAACACACAATTACCTACAATCACATCAGCAAAGGAGTTAGTGTTTATAATCACAGTACTCCACATTTACACAAAAGAAACACTTATGAGTGTAGGGACAAGGGGTTTGTTAATGGACACACACACACACACACACACACACACACACACACACACACTATCTTATAAGCCAGGGAAACGAAGTGTTTATAGGCACACTTCTATTTTTACCTACAGACAAACACGCAAAGACTGACAAATTTTTGCTGTTTTTCTTGTAACTTCAGATGCACCTGGTTAATGCCTGCACCTTCCAGGCCGGGCGCCACACACGCAGCGCCGACTCCAATCCTGCTCCCAACTGACTGCTGCTGTTCGGAGCTCAGACTGGGGTTGAGTGACCTCATCATCCCAATTCTCACTCTGAGGGATAGTGAAGATTTCCTTCCTTCTACTTCTATTCCACACACGTAGATGCTGTGGCCTCCTGACCTCCTGCGGACGCTGAGGCTTCCACTCTTGCCTCTGCCTCTCCACTTCTTCGTCCCAGTTCTCTATCTGAGGGACCAAGGGTCTCTGTGCTGGTAGTGGCTGTGGTACTGGTAGTAGTTGTGGAGGTGTCCTCACCATTGGCTTGACTTCACAGCTCTGTCGTAGCATCAGGTGAGGCAGGATCATTTCTTTCTTTTCCATTTCTTTCTGTTTCTTCTCCTCCTGTTCTTCTATGGCCTCCATGGCCAGTGTTGACTGATCAACGCTTGGAGGGGGGGGGGCGATATATATATATATATATATATATATATACATATATATATATATATATATATATATATATATTACATATATATGCTATACATACATACATACAAGTATTAATACCTCTCAGTGGAAGTGTCTCGTCCAATTGGGCATGTGCCACTTCTTAATGTCTGCACAGCAGACTGCTAAATTATTCCTAGGGGAAGGAATCCGAGCCATATCCCTCAGGCGTTAATGCTCTCAAAGAGAGCTGTTAAATTTAGCCGTCAGGTAGCGGAACAATAAGTTCCAAGCTACCTGAATGGAAGGCTTTCAAGAGTGGGATTAAACCAACACGCACTCAAGTTAAACTAAGAATGGATTTCCAATCTGGGGTTATCTTGAGTGGAAAAAGACCCAACACGCACTCAAGTAAATTTTTAGTCTGTCTACAGCGGTGCCAGGTGTCAACCAAAGCAGTATGAGACGCCATTCGCGATTGGTAGGCGATAATGGCGTCACATCAGGACACCTGGAGTTAAGACGGGTGGAAAACGTTCCACATCTCCGTCCATGTACGAGAGTCCGAGTGAAGAAAAGGAGGAAAAGTGTCTCGGCAGCCGGTGCGATGCGAAGCCATGGATGTCGTGTACGCTCCAAAACGCCCCTCCGTACTTATTTCAAATTCAGTCCAGTTGTACTAATGGACATATGATAAACCAGTTATGTGTAAGCCACCTCTGCAATTAACCAAATCCATTGAGTCTTTAAATTTTCCTATTACCTATCAATCAAATTATTCTAGCACATAGTGTACAAAACACATAAGTCCCTAACAAATTTTAATTACTAGTATGTCTGAGCGACATAAAGATAGTTTGTTCAATATTAGGCATACGGTCTGAATTTTGAATGGTGGGTAAAGGATCAAGTCAGAATCATAGTTTGTCCAATTAGGGGTTCCTAGCCAAAATGGAATCCCTTTAAATAAAGAGGCAATAGCCCTTAAAAGGGCTGTTTTGGCAGGTTATACAAAAGACCCACGGCGGTCTTCTGCCTCTTTACATTTTGCCGCACTCCCTTTGTCTTGTCTGGTGATGTCTGGGAAGTGGTAGCTATAAACCGCAGCCAAATAGCTAGCCCCTTCCACAAGCTGGTATATTGGAAAGTCCCTGTAGGCGTATTCGTAGTAAGTCGAGAGTATCCTCACCCCGTAGTGCCATTGTGATGGCCTGGGTTTAAATGTGTCCAGGGATCTCCATGCTAGGTATCTGAGGGCGCTGATTAAGTTTCCAGCCTTTTTTACGTCGTCTATTGCTGCCTCTAGACCCATATCCACACAGTGTTGTCGATAGGGGTCAGTTTCCTCCACCTCTACTTCTTCTACTTCTTCGTTACTTGAAGAGAAGGACAATTCCAAATCCGCCACTACCACATCAGCTACCTCACGGGGGACTTCCTGCCTAGGTGGTGATACTTTGGCAGGAGAGTGAGCTACCACCTTTGCGAACGTTTCCTGCGTAGTTTGTATAACCGGAGCGTGATCCGATTTTTCTTGGGCAGCCTTGACCTTTTGACTGGCCCTTAATGTTACATTATTAGGCAGGGTCTGCTGCTGCAGATTGTTGTCTTCATGGATAGAATTTGTGGGCTCTCTTGGTAACTGGGTTCCAGACTCCCTTTGTTTCCTCGAGTTTCCCCTCTTTTTACTCCTGGGACTCTTTTCTTCTTCTTTGTCGTTTGATTCCCAGACTGAGAGCAGAGTAGTGCGTCTCTCTTGTGCTCTTAGGCTCCAACCCGTGGCTGTTAAGAGGCCAAGGTCCCTTAATGCGCTCAGCGTTTGAGCGAGAATGTATTCCAACGCTAGCTCCATTAATGATGTGTGCTTACTGCTGTATTCGCTGCGACTGTAGCCAGAGTAACGAACGCTACAGTTTATATTCCTGAAGCACGGACGTGAAGGAAAACACCCCTTACAAAAAAACTAACAATACCCACTCCACCATCAATATCATAGAACTCGCGGACATAAAAGAAACACTTACGTTCACTTTTTGCCTACAAACACACTTTTTCACCACTCATACATATAAAAAACACAGACTATCTTACACTTCAGGGAAACGAAGTATTTATAGGCACACTTCTATTTTCTGACATAAAACTGAGAAACGGAGTATTTATAGGCACACTTATATTTTATAACCTACCAACACACAAAGACAGACAAATATTTTGGCAAATGAATAGTATATATTTTCTAGATTGTTTTTGGTAGCCCTGAAAAGGGCTGTTTTGTTTTGGGTTTATGGCAATCTCTTATCGTTTAAGATTGCGTCCCCGTCTGGCTGCAGGCTTTCCGACAGGATAGGGTCTGCTTCTTAGGAAGGAGAAGGAGAACTTTTTCGTGTCCACTCGAAGTCCACAAAGCCTCTGTCTGGCCCCTGGTGTTGTTGCTTCTGCTGTTCTCTCTACTTCTGAAGTCTGTATTTCTCAGTCGTTTCTTCTTTCTCTTTCTTGATTTCGTCTTTAAACACCTCTTCTATCTGGTCTTGGGCCACATTCTGCATCCTGACATTTTCAGTCTTATCCAGCTTGGGTATCAGGTTTTGCTTGACACGATGTAAATTCACATGGGCTTCTTTCAGCTTTGTTAGTCTTGAAGGCATCTTCATAGGTTGACTAGTCAACAATGGATGGTCAGACTGGAGACCGCCCCGAGTTATCGGGTTCAAGCGCGGACGCGATAGAAAACATCCCTACGATTTTGTTTGGGTAGGAAAGCTATAGCTCATCTCATGGTGAGAGATAGAGAGAAGTCAAAGAGCATGTATAGCGATAATAGATTTTCTAAAATCAAAACCACCAACACTTTTTAATAACATTTTTATTCAACTAACAATTAACCAACACATAATATAGTAATTCATAAAATGTCAAATAACCATTTTTTTTTTCTTCTAGCTAAAGACAAGAGATATCCATAATGGTCACAAAACCATCTATTATCTACTTTTTCATCCTTTCTAGAAGGGTCACGATCAAAATAAGTCACTAAATGTTCTAAGGGATATCCAAGACTGCGTTGATGAAGAAAATACACACAATATTGTCCACACACCATAAAGTCGATGATATCGTCTTCCAAAGGTGGTAATCCATGCGAATCAAAATACTAAATGTTGTTCTTGTTCTGACCACCTGGACATAACCATGTCCTCTTCGTCTTTGTCTATTTTGGTGGATGGCTCTGCATCCACGATGTCATCCCATTTCATTTCCAAAGATTCTCTACCGTTCAAAGAGGGATAAGAGTCTTCCATAGCTTCTAATAGTTTAGAATGACTTCTCTCAAACTGTTGATTTCTATCGTATTATCAAATTCGGCATACAAGATGACGTTCAGCGTCTCGGGTAGAGCTTTAGGAAACTGAAGTTCCACACGCAGTTGACAAGATTTTATAGGGCGGAAATGTCCCTCGTTGCTGCCTTGGTCAGGAGTGAAATCAAAAGCCCACAAAGCATAACTTCCTGTATAATCTTCGTACGAAATGCCGTGACTACTGTTGGTCCCTAGCTGGCCGGTAGCTTCGTACAGGGACAAATACGACCTCAAGTAATTCTTTTTGTTAAAGTCATGTTAAAAGGGTCTGGTACACAAGGTCTTTCCATCTCGATTGACTTCGATCTTGGACACGTCGAAATGCTCAGCCTCGAAAGGATTTTGATCGGGGGTTCCGTTGAGGGCTGCATTGCTAACGATGCCAATGATTAAACGTTTGGGTGACTGTCCTTGGAACAGATGATCCAGCGGCAATAGTGAAAGTTTTCACTTCCACGTGTCGTATCGGATATTTGGCGGTCGTTCTGCTCAAAGCGTGGCTGATGTCGTTTCCCCCTTTAGGTAACACTTCTACACGTCGCACGTAGAGTCTGACTTCTTTGATGACGGTTTTGTAATTGGCAGCATCAGCCATCAAATGGAAAGCGGTACTGCTGAAATTCAATCTGAGACGGACATCCACTCCGTTTAGCAAATATCTCTCTTGTAACCACATGTCCAAATTCAAACGATCCATCAGTTCTAAACTATTTCCATCCTTCATTTTGTTTCGTCAATCGTTGAATCCCACGGTGTGGTTTGGTTTTTTATCTGTAATCAAATCGGTGTCTTTGAATTTGCCTACCGTGTCAGGTTTCCATACCACGCAATCATCCAGATGGGTGTTCTTGGCATCTTTTCCGAACGTCAAGAAATTTTCCAAGTACGCTCAGTAAGGGAAAGTATCCATACTGCTGCTGACTAGTTTGTTATTCAAGTACAAATCCACTTCACTGACCAAGGATTGCATGAAATTGTTGACGGGAGCTACTTCCTAGTTCCCGTCTATAGAATCCCCATTCGGATCGAGAACTTTGACTTTCAGGTACAAGTAACTGCTATTCAGAACGATGTAATCTTCGGGCTGTCCTTTGATTTCAATTTCGATGGGGGCTGAGGAGATGGGATGAAATTCTACCCATTGGGATTCTTGCATCGTCATCACAGTGGGTGGCATGTCAAACAGATCCTGTTCCGACTTGGAACATTCGCAAGACTCTCGGTGCATCATTTTTTCTCTCTGATCATTTAATAATCAAAAACGTATCATTCTCGGACGGTTCTTCTTTTCTTGGTCTTTCTAGCTCTGGGTGTGTGAAGGCCTCTGGAGGGGTGTCTTTTTCGTCGTCTCTTTCTGTCTTGTCCTTGCTGTGGCGTCAGAGAAACAGGAATGCATGACTGGGCAGCGTCCAGGGCATTTATAGGAGTTTCTCGTTGGCCCAAAATGTTTTTTTCCAGTTTGAAGCAAGACATTTTTGCCTGTTCTCAAGAAGGCTTCCTTGGGGTTTTGTTTGTCAATGATGACATTTTGAAGAACTTCTTTGCCTTGCGTCAAAACGACATCTTTCAAGGCGTGCAATCCTCGTGTCACCATCTGTTTCAAGATGCGGTCCACCGAACGAAAGGCAGATTTCAGCATATCTCCTAAGTCACGTCCTCGCTGTCGAGCGTCTCCTCGGTACACTGGATACATGACTTACAAATCGTTAGAGAATCTTTTCCGAAAATGGAGTTTCACCGTGACTTTCCCTTTGGAAAATGGAGAATTTTGTCCCAGATCACCTTTTATAGCAATATTGACAGTGTCGAAATACGACTTATTGACGGACAAATAGTGAACGTAATACGTGTTTCCACCTTCGTCGTCATTGGTCGTGGCAGAATTCACTTTGAAAGGATTGACTCTCAGTAACGGTGCGGCTGTGTGTCCCACCACCTTGTACATCACTACATCGGAGTAAACAAAAATCAAATTCAATCCTTAGTTCAGTTCTACAGGTGATCTAAAATACTTGTAAAATTCCGTATTGCTGTCGATATTCGGGTTGAAATTCGGTGCCAAATTTATGTCTCCAACCAAACGTTCAAACAGACTACGATTAAAACTGATGGACAACGTTTGGGTATCCTTAAATTTCATCAGTAGGCGACGAGCCACTTTATGGTACTCGATGGTAACACTTCGTCTGGCTTTGTCCAAAGCATTGCCAAACACTAGAATCTGGAAGCAATCGTTTCCACCAACTACTGACCGTTAAAATAATAGCGTGTCGGAATTTTCACAGTATAGATGGTGAATGATGGATTGCTGGCTGGATTTTTGATACCTGGAAACCCGATTTCATTCATGGCTTGTTGCACAAGTTCGTTCATGATTTCGACGTGGAAAGTGTTTTGATTTTCAGTGATATTTTTTATTTGTGTGGGATGAATGATTTCGACCAAAACCACTTCCCAATGGGCTTCGTGATCCATTCGCATGGCCTGAGGTAATTTGGCCGTGAAACAGCATAAAGTATTGTGGGGAAACACATCCATGGAACTGTCACAGGGTGAAGTTAAGTAAAATTGGTCATTCATAATTCAAGAGTTCTGCTGTCCGAGGGGTCGCTGTAGGTCAGAGGAGTGTCCAAAAGAGGGTTATTGTTGCTGTTGTGACTGTTGGTAGGGTAACTGATGATGGTTGCAAGACTCTCGTTGTTACCGTTAGAGTATTTCAGAGAAGGATAACCGATGGAACTGCTCAGTAAAATGATCCACAATTGTTTGTCTCCTTGCTGCAAACTCAAATTGGCAATGGCAGCACCGATGATACAATATACCACAAAGATTTGGCAGAAAGAGACGATTTGCATTGTAGGCACACGTTGTCCACACCACATCCACAAGGGTTGCTTTTGTAGATCTTGCAGAGAAAAAGAAGAACTAGGTGAAGGAGTGTTCACTGTAGTGGTTGAGGCTTTGTTGAAAGGCATGATAGTCCCTTCTTTTTATAGCCGATGACTTGCGAAGCGTCATTCCAAGAGTCAAAACTGGGAGGATATCCTTTCCAACGTATTTTGACTTCCTTGACACGTCGTTTTCCCATTTTACGGGTTATTCGATTGAGAATGTTTTCGATGTCGTACACTTCGTTTTCTTTTTTGGTCACGCGTTGTAACTCGGGCAAGTAAAACGTTCCTTTTAACACTTCCCCGTTCATGTCTTCCAATTTATAGACGACAGGATGACGACCACGTACTCGTCAAGTGACACGAAACAATTCGGTGGTCCAGTTGGGTAAGTAACCTTTGTCGAAAGTGCGTTTGGTCTTGCCAATACGCACCAAATCTCCCATCGTCAACACTCCGCTTTTCCTGGGGGCAGTCACAGTCGGGGAAGTAACAGACAGTGGCTCAAAGACGGTCACTTCGTTGTCGGGAGTCACTTCTTCAGGGGTACATCCTATGCTCCGATGGTAAGATTGCTGGTACGCTTGGACCCGGTGTGGTAAGACGTCGATGTACTTGTGAATGTGTCGATGCGTAAAATATTTCCACATGCGTTCTTTCAAGGTGCGTTGAAAACGTTCGACGATGCTGGCTTTGGTTTCTGAATTCTCGGCTTTGGAAAAAATGAATGTCTCGTTTCTTTAATTAGTTTTGGAAAGCTTGGTTCAGAGATTCGGTGCCTTTGCCGGTCTGCCATCGAGGAGGGTGACGATCACTTTGTTTCAACACCCGTTTTAGGGCTTGTACTGACTCACTGTTTTAGTTTGGAGGTCAATGGCATGAACCACGCAAATTTGGAAAAGACGTCGATGACATAAAACAAATATTTGTAGCCACGATTGTAGGTGGCCAAATGAGAGACATCGGCTAAACCGGCTTGCCATTGCTGATCGATGCTCTCCACTTGGGTGCGATTTCCGGAAAATTTTCGTCGAATGGGTTTGTGTAAGGTGTAGTTGGCTTGTTCTTGTCACCATCGTTGCACTTGATGTAAATGAACACTTTTGAACCGTGTTTTTGCAGCACGATACAATTTCAGAACTCCTCCGTAAATAGCAGGATGGGATGGATCATAGTAAATGCTGGGCTGACACATTCTACAGCAGGACTGTTTTTTAATAAGTAACCCACTCGTCACGGATGATACTCTTTTCTTCGTGTGGTATTTTCTTGGTTTGTAATGCTTTGCGTGTCCGATGAGCAATAGGTGTCGAAGAGGATGATGTCTGAACAGGGGTAATCAGTTCTTGTTTAACTTCTGTCTTCACATTCTTTTTCTCTTCTGAGGAAGAAGGGGTTGCCATCATATTTTTAATCCAACCACTTCTGGATGTTGGTGGTGTTAACTTGCATACTTTTTCTGGTGGCTTTTGAAAGTCTTCTCCTTTTTCTGTCTTGGTCGCTGAGGGGGGTGGGTGGGGTGGTGGTGGTGGTGATGATGGACGTTTCATCAGGGTCTTAAAATCTTTCACAGCCGGTTGAGCTGTTTTATCTAAAACTTTATGGTGAAAGAGTTGAAGTCGTTTCAACACTTGACCGTACCGTTGCGATATTTCCGTTTCTGACAAATCGCTGCTATCCATCGACGATTACAATTCGTGCTGTAATGGGACATTTCGGTCAAATGAGGATTGGGAGGTAAATGCGGTGTCCGTTGTTTTTGCCAAAACGATGGAATGCCATCCATCCTTTTTAGGGCACTAAAGTCAATTTTCGTCCTTCCATCAGATTCCAAAGGTCACGTCTGAGATGTTTTCACACTAGAGACCCTTTTTATCTTCTTGATCCTTTTTATCTTTGAGCCATTTGTGAAGCAGTAGCTCCCACGAGTCCTGTAATCAGTGCTGACAATGCGGCTTTGAGTATGGGTGCTAACAACAGGTGAACAAATCCTCAGCGTGTACCACAACATCTTTTTCTTTTGATGGATGGGCATTTTCTTTTTGACCATTTGGTGAAGAACGTGTCGATGCTTGGCTAAGCATTCTTTCTGATGTTGAGACAAAGGTATCGTTCCTTTCAAGCCATTCAGACAACATTCCCACACGGTATCGATGACGTCTTTGGAGGCGGTTTGAATTAGTTGTTTTCGCATAGGTGAATGGGGTATTGGACAGGATCTACAACACGTCCCATGTTTGGCTAAACGAGGAGGCAGACCTTTCCTTTTCTTTCCTTTGGGGGTAGAAGAGGGATGGCTTCTGTGGGGTGACATCTTTGTTTGTTCCGGGGTACACACAAAAATTACACTGACGTCGATGACTTGGCACACGCCCTTTTATCATATTTTTTGGAGTAGGTATAAGGGTTTGTAACCAGTCGTTTTGACGAACTCTTTGACTATCGCTTCGTCAAAAATGTGACGCCTTTCTTCTATATCGCCAAACAATCCTCCCCTTTGGTTGCTCCTCTTTTTCTTTGGACGATGGGTTCTTTTCTGGGGGTAGAGGTCGATGCTTGGCTAAGCGTTTTTCTCGGATGCATGGTCAAACGACGAGACTGCCCGTTTCTTTTTCCTTTTCCTTTTTGGACAGGAGAACAACGATGGTGGTGGTGTGCACTTCTTTTAGGGGTTATCTTTTGGCGTTCAGGAGCACAAAAACACTGTTACCCATCGTTTGACCCAGGTCTTTTTTCACAGTGGAATGCGTCGCCACTGATTGTCTTTACGTCGTATCAACGTGATGACAGGCATCACGCGTCGTGGATGGGTTCGCAACGGAATAAATCGGGACAGTTCTTGCCTGGATAAATCCAGTAAAGTCTTTAACATGCCCGATCCCTCTTGGACTTTGATTTTGGGGGCAGGTACTTTGTTAGCAGCTGCCACAGTGGATAAACAGGTGGAGAGTGTCACCGCTGGAGGAGAAGTTCCTGGAGACAAGGGTTTCCATTTTTTCATCAAATGGGGAATAACGGGTGTCAAATTGGTTTTGGCTGGCATCACCACCAACTGAGAAGTGGAAGAACCTAAGGATACTGGAGACGCGGTCACCGTCGCTGCAGGTCGTGGTTTGGGAATGTAAGGTTGCGCACTGGCCGAAGTACCTCTCTTGCGGGAACAAGCTGTTTTCTTTGCCGTACTTTCTGGGGGCTTTTCTTTTTCTTTTTCTGGGGACTTTTCTTTTTCTTAGGCTCTGACCTGGTCTTGACACCACTGCTCTTTTTCTTCTGGGTGCGTTTGGGTCGGGGAATGGCGTTTTTCTTGGTGATGACTTTGGGGGCTTTGGGATCCCATTATAAGAGGGAGCAAATGATGACACCTCCTAGAGAACCGCTACCTCCAGGTTTCAAAATGATTTGCTTTTTGGTTTGAGTGTCGATGCGGGGTTCTGCTATTTGCGTCATGGCTACTTTGTTTCCCTCAGTTGGGAGAAGGCTACTTTGTGTTGTCAAAAAGCGTTTAGTTTGATGAGGGATGTGAATGATGCCTTGTAGTAATTGACGTGCTGTCACCGTAAACCATCGTAAGACTTCTTTGAGACTGGCATCTAAGAAACGAGCACATATTTGTGGATTTTTTCGCGAATGATGCCGTACAAGGCACGAATCAATTTGACAGGAAGATGAGACTGAAGGGACGTCATGTTGACGATGTGTGAGACAGACAAAAAGTGTCCGAGATTTTTATATATTTTTTTAAGTCGACGGGGAAAGGGTACACGACAGGTAATCCGTCTTGGCACCAGTGGTGAAACAGATGGGTACGAAATCGCAAATAATCGGGGGCCGTGGGTTTTAAATCCACGAGTAAATAGGTGTGAGGGGTTTGAGTGGCATCGTCGTACGCATATGTCAGCCAAGCAGTTCATAACTGCTTGACTAACACTTGCACATGGGATTTATCTCTAGGGCTTTTAAACAAGACCACGTAATGAGCATTGAGACTGATGGTGCGATTCGCTTTATTTTGTTGAAACAAATTTTGGGTGATGTAAATTACACTGGCATTGCGATGATGTCCTTTGCTCGTAAACCACAGTTTAATTTCTTCTTCATCTTCTCCTAACATGTCGTCGAAGATGACCAGATGTGTTTGATTGGGGTCAGACAAGATCCCGTCGTCTTCGCCAGGAATGCCTTCCACAAACACGATGGAATCGCCTTGACTTTTTCTCGCAGGAGGCTGTACGCCGATTGCCACTCTTTGTAACACCACACGATACGTTGAGGTTTTCGATCGATCGAATGATGTTTATGTTCAATCAAACGTTTGATAAATTCGGTTTTGCCTGAACCGCTCGGTCCATCAATTAACACGTTAAAAGGATGGCTAAGATACAAGACCTCCCAACTGGCATGATCTAAGTTTTCGTCGATGACTTCGAAAGTGGTGGAAGAGAGAGGAGAGACAGCAAAGATAGCCATAGTGCAGGGAATGTCACTTTTGAAACGAAGACAGAAAAGGCAAGAATTTTTATACTTTTTTCAGGACACGTTTATTTCAAAGCATTTGTAAAATTGAACACGAAAGACAAAAAGGCATAAAAGCCAAATAGTTAAGTACATCGATAAAATTCACATTAAAACGATCAAAGTGGCATATAAACAAGTCACTGTACAACGAAGGTGTGGTGTCCTAGGGACCGTTTATAATGTTCTTTGAGGCTCTACACTTGGCACAGTCACACAGGGGTCCTCCTGGAATGGCCTTTCGGGGATGTCCATGTCAATGACAGTCCTGTCCTGAATGGAGTGGTTTCCTTGGTGTCGGGTTCTTCTTCTGACACTGTGGCTAACACAGGTTTAAAGGTCACTTTTTCCACTGGATACTTTAAGTTCACTTTTTCCTTTGAATGCATAACACAAATGTTTGGCAATGTAAGTCACTTCATTCATCCAAGTCTCGAAACCCACACTTTTCCAGTAACGTACGTCTTTCCAGTGAGAGTGTAAGCAACAAACTATACACACATCTTCGTAAGCATCCGGAGTGGCTAAAATGTCACAAAGAAACTTTTCTTCAAAGAGAAGTCTAGATGTTTGCAGATGAAAGCTCAAGGCTTTTAACAGAGTGAGTTTTTCGTGTGCATTTAAAGGAAACATCATCATGTTTTGGTGATACCTCACAGTACAGATCGTACAGAGCCCACAAGTAATTGGCTGGTAAACGAAATCCCAGAAGGAAGTCACTAAGACACACACCACACGACGACCCAAATTCAAAGGATACAGTACT
This sequence comes from Megalonaias nervosa, assembly GCA_016617855.1. NCBI lineage: Eukaryota > Metazoa > Mollusca > Bivalvia > Unionida > Unionidae > Megalonaias > Megalonaias nervosa. The sequence goes on along the minus strand of JAECUM010092970.1, from coordinate 10,027 downwards.
CGTAAAAAAGTGTTGGTAATCCACTACAGTCTGAATACTGTCATTGATTTCTTTCCATGGCAGTTGTTGTATCACGAATGATAAAGGTCGTGGCACGGTAGCAAGTTTTTATACCTTTCTTTGTCGGAGGTAATAAATGTACTTTTTGCACAGAACTGATCGTACTCCGTCGACTTATCGAAATAGTGTACTGACTAGTTCACACACCACACGTCGCACAGACGTTTCCTCTTGAACCAGGATTTGTTTGTGTAAAAGAGTTTGGCATCCTCTAACTCTTCCTCTGGAATTCGGTGTAGTATAGCTAACTTGTAAGAAGTAGGATGAGTAGCAACCAAAGTCTTCTGGTCCTCGGTCAGTTGAACAAATGTCTGACCACTGGAACGCTTTCAAATGAATCAGCCCTCTTATAAAATTTAGGTACCAGTGGTTTAAACATCGGTAACGTAACGGATGCAATTGTTTTCTTTGCGTTGGACTTGTATTTTGACAAACTCTCGGTAAATGTGTTCTCTCAACTCCACAGGCAAATCGCGAATGTTCTCTTGTAAAGTATCCATCCAGAGATTACTGGGGTTCCACTAAAGGTAGGTAGTGACAGTGCGTTGACCATCGAGCATGTTCCAGGTAAGCGGAATCTTTCTGCTCCCACTGGTGTAGTGCCACACCGCAATTGAAGCAATTTATCACCTTCGCCCAAGTAGATAAATCCGACTCTGACTATTTCTTCGGGGGTAGGTCCTCCCAGATATTTAGGCCACTTTCCTTGGAAGGTTTGGAAACGACTTTCAAAGTCGCAGTATTCAGACAAACGCACAGAGAAACCCGCAGTAGTTTGCTCAGGCATGAATGATATCCTTAGGGTGGAAGTCCCATGGTTTCATGTGGAGGATGACATCGACAATGAAAACCAGTAAAGAGTCCACGATAATGAGTGGAATCGCTTTCGCAACCGGCAGGTTTGAACGTACAGCATCACTTTCCATGGTAGGTATAGTAGTAGTAGTAGTAGTAGTCAACATAGCAAAGTTCTCATGATGTGGTACTGAATCGCTGAGGTCACAGCGTACGGCATCCCTACCGTTGCAAGGCACAGCATCGCACTCCACTTGAGAATCACCGAACTTGAATGGTGTCTGTTCAAATGGATTCATCTTTCTCGCTTGGCAATGGTAGTCACAATGAACTATCGGTCTTGGACGTTTTCCCTTTTCATATACTGACCAATATCGACGTGACCGTACGGTAAAGTGAAGTGGTTGGGAATCCGCACTCGCTTCTGGTACAAGATCTGATACACCTTTTCCAAAGACCGACTGACGATTTGGTGTGTGGCTAAACGTACAATCTTGTGAGGTTGTTAGGTGGTCACTTTAATATCTTGGTCCTCTCCAGACTGCAAGGCTTCTTTCAATACCCCAAAGTTCACTACTTGACTGGTGCGACGGTTGAGAGGCAATCCTTTCACTTTACATTCGGTGTGCACTTTTCCTTGGGGGTCCCGGTATTCATAGCCGTAATGTTTGTGACCGCGACTAGCAAAACTTAGAATCTTGTCGTCGGGGTGCTCGTCCGTCCAGACTCCTAAACGGTCTCCTTCGATGTCAGGGTGTTTGTGACTCGGGCGATCGATGTAGATGCAACTGTCCATATCAAAATAGAGCACACGATCTCCTAACAGTTCTAAAGCTTCGTACAATTTTAAGCGAGCAAGGGCAGTCATGAAAGCCGCAATGATGACATTTCGAAATTCGTCGGCTTGTATAAAGTCCATTTCTTCGTAATTGACTAGGATCAAGTCTTCACGAATGACGTCCACGTGTTTCGTGAATTTGATTTTGTCGTGAATTATCTGGAAGTAGCGGGAAGGATAGGACAAATACTCCGTCTTGGGTAAACACGGTCATTGTACCATTTTGCCCCACAAGCAATTTAACATCACTTTGGCAAACAATCGTCGACCTTCTTTTTTCTCTACGTGGTTTAAAGTGATGCCTTCCTGCTCCAGGTATTTCTCTTTGAATTTCTTTTGGTCTTCTGGAGTTTGGAACCAGGAAGGATAGCCGCTGGCTTCTTGTTTCAGTTTCAAAAAACATTCACGTAGTCCGCGAAAATGCCTTTCTGAGTCTCGTCACCCTTGTGGTACTGTTTTGTCTTGGGAAAGTGGTAAATTGCGTACACTTTCTAACAACTGATATCCCAGGTCCAAAGCTTTAAACAATTCCACGCTGACCCACGTTCCTATCAAGGCGTGTTTTTCGTGGGTGTGCTGACAAGGTTGGTCTTGGTTGCACGTTTCGGCACAAGTACGGCAGAAGGGAAACATCAGAGTTCCTTGGCAATGGTGAGGTAAAACAGGATGGTACAAGTCTGTGGAAGGTCAGATTTTACATTTAATCAATCCTTCTTATTGTCGAATGTTGTCCAGGTTGATGTGTTCCGTCAGTAATTGTGGGTACCCAGCGGAGAAGTGACGATATTTGCACCAGTAAGGATAGAGCGAACACACGGCCAAGTATTTGATTTCTTCTTTTTTCTCCTCGTCGGCGTGGTACAGCAAACATGTGGCATTCGTCCGTCCTCCGTACAAACTATCGCGCGGTTTCAAAGGGTCCACCAGCTTGTAACTTTTCACGATGCGTTTAAACTCTGGATCGGTTTTCAAACTGTGATCGTGCTCGTGTTCCCACATTTTCACCACTTGGTATCCTTGCTGTTCTAACTCTAAGAGCCGCTGACAAGTGGCCTCGTACAAGTCTTCCATGGTACATTGTAAAAACTGATTTTTAGTGTCACGTTGAGGGCAACAGATGGGACATCCGTGAAATAAGCAACCGTTAAGCTCGTACACGATCTTGGGGTCCCAACCGTCCATCGAATAATTTCCAATGGTCTTTTCGCCTCCTCCGTTTCGGGCGTGTTGGATCGATTTGTCTTCCTTGTCACACAAGTAATGTAGCCAGCGGAAAGCTTTGACCGAGTATTGACATTTGACAAAGTTGGTTGTTTGAGGGCGGATGACAGCCAGGGTATTCTCTGGCATGAGTCGTTTGCGGTACACTACGGAACAGGCTTTAGCGATAGTGCAGGTTTTTCAAAGGATCGATCCCACCGTGCTCCATCAACAATTCTCGACATTTTCCACAGCAACGCCGTAAAATGTCCACGTTGGATCGACAATTTTTTAACATTTCTTCCTGAAAGTCGAAGGGGCCCGAGGCGTGAGAGTGGTACCAAGCGTAGAAAGCTTCTCGTTGCTCGGTGCGCATGTTGTCGGTGTCACAGTAGTGAGCATCAGGCAAATGGGGCAGAACGGAGTGTTGATTGGCTTCGGTATTGAAAAAGTGCGGAAATAACCTCTGGCCATTTCTTTCATTCCAAATGTTTTAGGCATTCGACTCAAAGACATGGCCAAGTAACTCTTCGAATCTTTAAACTGCACTTGTCCCACTTGCATGGAAATTATTTTGGCTCCGTTCAAGGTCACTTTAGGACGTTCGGTACTTTGTTCCGTATAGTATTTCAGAAGAACCTGTCCATCGTATCCCGAGAAATTGTGAGCCATCACCGTGGCATGGCAATGATAATCTCCGTAACATTCGATGTCCTCTTGACTCCACGTCTCGTCGATAGGGTCTAAGATCCATTGGGTGAAATCGGCCAGCGTGTTCAGTCCCGACAGACTTTTTTCACGTCATTCAGGAAGCTTGTTACAGTGGGGGAAATGACTAAAGATAGGCTCTTGGATGCACTTCTCGCACGCTGGATGATCCACACAGAAATTAGGAATGTGAATGCCGGTCTCTTGCATGCATTCGAAATCGAAAAAAAAAAATGAAATTCCCTTTCTTCTTCTGGTCATCTTCCTCTTCCTCCTGCTGGGGTTGGTATTTTTTAATGTAGCATTCGTGTTCCAAGTCCACGATTTGGTGACAAATATGACATCGTTTCTTTCCTGAACATATATGTGCCTTGGCACTATTGGTACGTATGACTTGTCCACAATAGGGTATAATCTCAGGAGTTGACAAGCACTTTTCTGCTGTGAACCTTACGTCTTCAGATGCTGTTCGTAACAGGCTGGGCTGACAAGAGTGCGCTGTCAAGTTGGGCAATGCACTCGTTGTTGTCCTTCGACAAGGCAGGGTTTACAGGCCATACATCCCTCACATTTCGATCCACAATGCTTGTGTTGCTCTCGATTGTTATACCCATAGTCACATTTCTCACAATAATAACTGTATCCCAGGAATCCGGTGATACTGGTAATGGCATCGAAATATTTATCGTGATGACAGACGTCAATGTATTTTCCGTCTTTGAAATTTTTGCCTCGAAACAACAGAGGTCAGCGCACTTGTTGAGAATGATTTTTCAAGATGTAGCGTTGAGCCATGACATCTTGCAATTTTTGCATTTCAGGAATGCCACATGGTGTCTTTAGACAGAAAAGCTTGCTGTAACAGGAATTCGGCTTCTCTTCGTTGTTTAGCTCGGTCCGATTGTCGAATAGTTTTCCAGGCTTTTTTTCTATTCTGCCCTATCGTTCTTGCCGACCTACGTTCGTTCCACCAATATGGCCCTGACTGAACACATCTTGTCTTGAGGGTTGTTAATTCAGACGAGGATCTTTTTGGTGCTGCGAAGGTCGTCCACCAATAACATTTTTCTGCGTTGTCCGGTCCCTTTGGGAAGAGAAACGTGGGTCATGAACAGTGTCGCTTTTCCATCGGTGATGTGAAATTTGTCGTTGGACTGCTGTACGAGTTGAATCTTGTCGATGACTTTGGAAGGTCTCAATTATGATGGCCTGCTAAACTCGATCCAAACGGAGGACTTCAAACTGTCGTGATAAATGGAAAGTGTCAAGTGATCTTCTCCTTTGGCTCGACATTGCCGTTTCAATGTAGTTAACAAAGAATCCCACACATTGGTGATGAACTCTTCTACTTTCTCCAACGGTACGTCTGACTTGAAATCATTAAATTTCACCGCGTACGTGTAGGCTGTGGTTCTAAATTTTCTAGAGGAGCATTTATCCGTCTCTCGGATGTGGTAGTAGTTTTGAGGTTGTTACGTATCGGCTCGTTCAAAAGTAACAAAAGAAAAGTGTGAAGACAACAAGCTTTGTAAGTTTTAACAAAAATAATTTATTTCCCTAAAAAACATGGTGAAAAGGTGAAAATATGAAATAGGACTTACGGTTTGTGAAGAAATTCCAAACATTTACCCTAGTACTGAAAAAAATACAAGTCCTATCTCTAAATAATTTTAACTGAATCCAGGTTCGAATCTTGATGACGTTCCAAGATGGAGGACAATGACATCAGATGAAGTCTTTACACAAATGTCCAGAATTTCACGTTGAACCACAATTTGTACTGTACTGTTCAAATTTAGAATGAATTTCACTGAGTGTCTTTGTCCTAAACCACTTGTGTAGTTCTCCAGGGAAAAATAAATTATCATTTAAAAAGTAGATGAACTTCTATAGCTGTCATCTATAACAAGACACATCTCGAGCTCTACAGATGTAAAGAGAAATAAACTCTTTCCAGCACAAGAAAAATAATACCTTCATCTCAAGGTATAAGAACGACTCTGTCTATTTCACAGGGACCTAAGTGTTTAAAAATCGAACCAAAACGCCATTTCATGCACACGCACGAAGAACGCATGGTTATTTCATCATCTAACAATTGTAGTACACGATCTAATCATATATGCTTAGAAATGGCCTTGGCCACAACCAATCGTTTACGCGTATTGTTTACTTAAATCGACAAACCATGGCATGTAAAAATCGTGCTTATGCGAGTCATACTACGTTTTATATAAACATAATATCTCTTTCAAAAAATATCAGACCCCGTGAACATAATAATCATCATAATAAAACATAATATTACAAAAATGAAATAAAAAGAATTCAAATTTTAACACACAAGTAATTAAACTACATGGTCGTAACAAGGTGTTACTGGTGGTGGACTTTGGTTTGACGAAGACTCTCTAGGTCTGGATTCTAGCTCACTCATGTCATTTTCGAATTCTCTGGCATGAATTTGAGCCAAAACTTCAGCTACTGTGCGAGGCGATAGGTCACTTTTCTGCCTCTAATTTTCTTCTACTTTCTCCACGAAATGATACGATCGTTTCATCTTAAATGCAAAAGGTCAAATGACTACATTTTAAACGTCATGATCCCCTTTATATCATTATAAGGTCAGTGTCTTCCCTCAAAGTATTCATTTCACTCTCAATCCGACCAGAATGATGGAAGAGCCAACACAGATCGAACTTCTGATCAGAGCTTTGCGAGGTGTCATACGAAGGTTTTCTTCAGAGAAGCCGACCGACTCCTCCCCCTCCTTTCGAGATAAAAGTCAAGATACTTGCTATATCTGTCAGAAGAAAGGACATTGGTCTTCTGAATGTCCACAACGTCAGCGCTCCTCCTTCTGTCATATACCTTGTTTCTTCTCTGCTTTTTCTTCTTCCTGTCGTTTTCTTCTTGCCTCTTCTTCTCGAGGTTGCTATTGAAGGAGAAAAGCTTGTTCTGCTTCTTTCTGCTTTTGCAAAAATTTCTCCAATTCTTCCTTCTGTCTCTGTTTAAAATCCTCGACGTACGGTAAGGAAGGAGAAGGCGATGAAGGTGCTGGTACCGAAACAAATTCTTGTGAAGAAGAGAGAAAATCCACTAAATCCCAAATAAAATCGTTCTCTTTTGGAAGTAGGACCGTGTTTGCCGTGCTATGCCATCATTTCTCGTCCCCACGGCCTATGCACCTCAATTCATCCTCTTCTTAGTTTCTGTCATGTTCTATCTCTGTCGCATTGATTCAATGCGCACAGACGCTAGCGCACCTATATAGGGAATGTGACGTCACATGCAGCTCTCTTCGGATAGGAAGACAGGCTCCGCGCTGTGACTGAATATTGTAACACGTGTTAGGATTGGTGAAAGAACTCAATCCGTTTCGATCAGCTCTTCCACTGTAAATAACCGCGGTTCACCTCATTCCCTTTACCTGTTCTCGTCACAAGATGTCTACCGTCCTATCGTCGATTCTGTTCCGCCCGGACTATTCCGTGTATGTCAAGTCATCATGGGCTATCACCCACATGACTGATATAGCCCTTTGGAAACGAAGGATCTATGTGGAGAGGCAAGGCTGTCTGAAGTTTGTCTTAATCTACGGCTCAAATGTCAGACGAAGTTTGAAGAAGAGAAGAAGATCCGTGCGATGCCCTCTATGTTAACTGAATGGTGTGAACAAAAAAAAAACAACCCTAAAGGCCCTTGTCAGGGCCACTCCATTGCCTCGAAAAGATATATATTCTCTCTTGCCTAATGTTTTTTTAGTCAATTGTATAGTTGTTTGTGTGATAGATTTATGTTCATCAATCTATGTTTGTGTCCCTAATGACCCTAGACAGGCCCAATCCCTTGTCGCTCTACATTCCCTATGTTCAATTTCCCCTTGAGCGTAGATAGGCCCAATCCGTTATCACTCTACATTCCCTATGTTCAATTTCCCCTTGAGCGTAGATAGGCCCAATCCGTTATCGCTCTACATTCCATATATTCAATTCCCCCTGAGCCCAAACAGGCCCAATCTGCTCCATGTTAAATTCCCGTTATGGTGCTATAGTGCCGGGACCCTTATAACATAGAAGCCTACGTGAGGCTATAAATCTTGGGCCAAAGGGCCGGGACCCTTTTTTAGCATAGAAGTCTACGTGAGGCTAAATCGCCCCCATTCATTACTGACACTTATTTTTATTTTGTTAACATAAATTGTCGATGGTCATAAACATAATTTACGTTAAATACCGTATCTTTTGTTGATTATTCGCTACACACTCTGCGTGATGTTTGCTTTATTCCTTATGTAAAAATTTATTTACTGCTTTAATAAACAATTTTATATACAATACCTGTTATTGCATATTTATTTCTTACTTGTGAGCTAAACACTTGATTTTATAGGATTTTCCTCCTTATTCGATTTTAGCATCGAACAATTAGAACAGGTGAAAGAGCACATGAATAATGGGAAATACTAGGAGCATGTATATGAATACAATGTCGATCAGATTTAAGATCTCTCTCTCTCTCACACACACACACACACACACACACACACACACACACACACATACCCTTGTTGAAATATTGGGAAGATAACTGTTGTTGAAGATATAAGTATATTGGTGTCATTTGAAGTGAACCAGTATGCCGTTAGATTATATGTATGAAAACTATTTTAACAGTTTCTCAATTTATGATTGACCGCTCCGTTGGCCTAGTGGGTAGAGCAGCCTTGGATGCGGGAGCTCGCGGGTTCAAACCCCGGCCGAGTCATACCAAAGACTGGTACTAACAGTTGTCTCGTTAGGCGCTCAGCATTAAGAGGTTAGTGTTAGGACTGGTCGGCCTAGTGTCCATCTTCGCTAGCCAAGGTTCCGATAACCCTATCTACACCTTGGCATATCGAGCAGATATTTCTGTGCTTCGGGTCTGTGAATTTCATTGGATGCAGCGGCAAGCTACCGCATCCAATCAAAATTAAGTTGTTCAAATTTGAACACTGTTCCTATGTGATCGAGACAAGGGGAGCACAAAACTTGAATGGACTGATAAATAAGCACTTTCTCAGTGCCGGTCCGTGTTTGCACAAATACCTTTCCCGCAAATAGAACTTTAATGGCTTCCGTCTGGTATTAGTCATAATTTCGGTGTCAAACTTACAAAGTATCCTTTATAGGTCAATTGCTACCACCGTTTTCGGCCGATATACAATACACAACGCTATTGATTAGTTGGCATTACATACTAAGGGAGCGAACACATGAAATCCAATAGATGTCGCCAGGACAAAGCACCGATATAGCTGCCAAGGTGTATATAGGGTTATCGGAAGCTTGGCTAGCGAAGATGCCTTGTGTCAGGATAATGCGACTCGATGAGACATCATGCTACATGTCTGCGGCATGATGCCTCAGTACTAGACATCACTACAAACTGCCACACGGCAGACATTGTAGCGATATGACTGAAAATTGTTTAAAGCTACGTTAAAAATCGAAATCACACACACACACACACACACACACACACACACACAATTTATGATTGTGTTTTAAATCACTATTGTATAAGCGCGTATTTCAAGGTACGTCGTCCCCTTTCATGAAGTTAGGAAAGATCATCATTAGATGTTTAGATACGTAATTTTTCATGATGCACTTCGGAAAGGACTCGTTTCTAAAACATGTCTTATGAACGACTTCTTGTGTAAGGTATTTTCGTGAAACTGGGCTATGTATGATTACTATGATCAGAGTTAACGTTTTTTTCTATTTTATGTCGATATCAGGAAGCACCCCCAGTTTTACCTGGAACCAAAATAATATAAAAGACGATAACCTTGTTATACCCGCATTATTGTATGAGGCACGGTCTTCAGGTATTAATTGCATTCCAAACTAGAATTGCCTAAATCTCCATTCAGCCGCGTCGTATCATCCAGTCTGCCACCGCGAAAACGCCAAGCAGGAAGAAATATAATCGCACATCAGTGAATTTACAGTGGATCAATCCATTTGAAACGAGGGGTCAAAGGTTTGCTAATTAAACACCAGTCAAAACCATTTTCATTTTAAGAAAAGTGAAAGAGTTTGCATACAGTTTAACGTGATTACTATAATAAGCGTTTTCGGTATTTACTCGTTTTTCAAATATATGAAAAAAAATTACAAAATATTCTTTTATATTTTATTTCACATATGTAAATAAAGAATTTCACAATGGTGGCAAAAACATTGGCATGTGTACGTACAAACGTTATTTAACACATGTAAAGTTTTTTATGCGTATGTGCATTATTCCTTTTTCGTTGGGAAATAAATGAGTCATTTTACATATGCAGATAATAATAGAATTTATAATATACAGAAACAACCCTTTTCCCACACACTTAAGAATTTTTTTCACATATTTTGCATCATATATGATTATATA